>APFE030887919.1:22423-60497 GCA_000404065.3 Pinus taeda | reverse complement strand
TCGTGGCTATTCTGTAGAGACCTTTACTTCTAAGTAAATCTTCCATGTAGGATATCCATTGGAAGTAGTTAGTGCTGTCAAGAATGACTTGGCATGGAATTTCCATTAAAAAAAAAACTGAAGCTGAAGATTCTGAAAGTAAGTGTTCCAATGGATAGAACTCGAAAAATTAGGCTATTTTAAAAAAAACGGCTCTGAAAAAGGCTTCCGGATGAAGAAGTTATGGCTTTTTGAAAAACAATTGTTGAAGTTGCCGAAAAAGTGCGCGAATGTGCGGAAATGAAAAAAATGCCCCCACAAAATGGAGATTTGAACCCAAGACCTCTACTCTCTTAAAATATCTTTGAACCAATTGAGCTATACAAAAATTTTGAGAGAGAGAGGGGGGCTTTGGGTTGCGTGCTTGCCTTGAGAAAACTCTTTTTTCCTACAAAACAAAAACACAAAACCCAACACGAATATGCAAAGAAAAACGAACCTTACGGCTCGAAGTTAGCTTTAGTCAGAAACTAAATATTTTTCTCAATGTTTCTGATTTTCCAAGATCACACTAAGGTGCAGGGAAAAGAGCATACGCATGAGAAAAAAAACTTCCTTTCTATTTCTGATTTGCCCAGATTGCACAGAGTCGCAGGGCAAAGAGCATACGCAGAAATGAAAGGTATAGATCCGGTAATAAAAAAAAGCTAAATAAACAGAAACCGAAATAACTAGAGAGAAAATAACAGTAAACTGCAGATAAACACTGTATACCTCCAAATCTTAAAAATGACGCAAATAGGGCTACCGGAAAACTTTTCGCGTGAAACGAAAGGGGTTCCTCACTGGAACAGATGCTCCGAACACAACAGAGCAGTCCTCGCAGCCTGAAAGCAATCAAAAACAGTAGATCTAGGAACCGACAGCCGCATGCAGTTCTACCGGCTTCAGATTTGGATCACCAACGGATGCGGCCCTCAAATAGCTCCAATACCATGTAGGAATTTACAGGGTAAGTTCCTCAGAAAGAACACCAAAAGGACACTGCTCACAACTAGATCTCAAATCAATACACCAGTATTTTTGACGTGGTTAAAACCCTCAAAGAGGGAAACGGTCCACGGCCTATGCCAACATGGCTACTACAGGCAATTTATTAATAAAAGAATGAAAATTTACATAAGCTTTCTCTCATAGACGGATTACTCGAAAAATGACCCTCCATGCGCTTTAAATAGAACTCATGGACCAATCGGGTGTCAAGCCATGGATCAAGTGTCAGTAATACCGAGGAGAGAGTGAACCGTCGGATCACTACATATCGTGACCGTCAGATTGTAAGTTCTAAAATGTACAACGGTAAAGAAACACACTTTACCTAACTCTACACTAGACCAAGTTGAACTTAACTATTTCCTATGTGTCGGAATATCCTAACAGGGTTTGTAGGGTTGATGGAGAGTGTAAGTAGGAATTTAGGGAAAATGCATGAGGGGAATGGGATTTAGGAAATATGGTATGTGGGAATGGGGTTTAGGTAATAATGGTAAGTAGATAGGGTAAATAGAACACTAGTGAAATGAGGAAAACTAGGCTTTCAGCCTAGAAGCTGGGATTTTAAATTTGAGAATGTAAAACACCAAACTTGGAAAACCAAACCCTAAAACATAAGATGTGATAAATGTACTTACCTGTAAGAGAGAGAGATTGAAGGTTTTGAGGTGAATTTGGCAGCTTTTGAACGATTTGGGCGATTTGGGGCTTGGCTGGGCAGAAGCGCAGTGCCACTCTGAAAGCACAACGCCTGTGTAAAATTGCACAGGGAAACGCTGACAGGTGCACAACTCCAACTCAAAAATGCAGCGCCCTCCTCAAAAGCGCAGCACCGCATAAATTTTCCCAAAAACGCAGCAACTCACTTGTATTTGCCCAATAATGCTTGAAATCGATCCTTAGCTTTCCTTTTGGCACTTTGAACTTAAACACTAACACAATGAAATGATAAATAGAAGGATGGCTTTATATAGCTTTCACTTTTCCATTTTTTGTTGGTGAAAACCCACTTTTATAATGTCTATCTTCTTTTTCCAATACTCTGTTTTTTGATGTTTGGTTTCTTTGCTTTGATAAGTGGACTGATGCTCAAATTCTTTTGATTTTTTGTAGTGGGAGTACTTTGGAAACATGACCAGATTTCCAAGAGTAGCATGGAACAATTATTACATATGAGAACATTAAAATTACATCAAATTTAAAGATAAAATACAAATGCTCTGTTTTCACCTCAAAACTAATTTTGAGGTGAGAACTTCATTAAGCTTACAAATTAACAAATTATGACTTTTCTGATCATTTTTAACCTCCTCATGTCTTTGTTGAGCATTATTATAAATAATCACTGAATTTTGACCATGGTGGAAACCCTAAGACCTAATGAGACCAAAACCCTAGGTAATTGATGAAATGGACTGCAAAATGAACATGAATCATGACTAAAAAGGTATGAAAGAAGTTCAGTAGGTACATATCATGAGGGAAAAACTGAAGTAAACCCAACCATCAATAGATCCATGACCTAATGGAATGACTCAGTAGTATGGGACTCCTACCATGAGACGCAAAAGAGTAAATTTTGATCACTGATGGCAGTGTGAAGACACTAACACTAACATTGGCTCCAATGGGGATGGTAGCTCCTTGGAGGTGCCAAGAACCATAGATCTCTAGGAAAATGTAGATTAGTGCCTCATCAATTGGGAAATAGGGTCAAGACACTTCAAAGACTGAAACTAACACTATGAAAATTGACTCAAAGCTCAAACTGTGACTAAAAACTGAATTAAAGACACAAGCTCACACAAATCACCCAACTTTATAGCCTTCACCTTGGGCCCCAAGATGAAATGATTGTGTACCTTTGAAATCTTGCAATGAAAAGGAAAGTGGTATATACAATTATCACATCATGATTTCAGAAATCACCTTAGAAGAAGTAGCGCTTTAGGAGCCTACCATTGACTGGCCCTCCTGAACAATCCTGTAAATCCATTTCCTTTAGCAGGAATGAATTTGGTCCTCTATATGCAGCAATATTATAGGGTCCTTTACATAAGTTTTCAAACTTACCATGCTTTCCTTTATCTTCATTCCTAGCATCCCACTGCAACACTACATCCTCAAGCTGGAATTTATCTGCTTTTGTTTTCGATCATAGATCTTTTTGATTTTCTCCTGCAATCTAAAAGTGTTCTGGAAAACTTCCTCCCTTGTCTGCTATAAATGAATCAGCTGATTTATTATTCTCTGAAAGTCATCCTCCTCACTACCAGCCTCCTATAAAAATTTCACAACCGGAACTGCAAGAGATGTTGCAAAAATTGTGTCAATGCCATAAACTAGTTCAAATGGAGACATACATATGGACTTCTTCTGGCTCCCTCTGTTAGCCCACAAGGCATTAACTAACTTTCTGTGCCAACCTTTCTTATTTGTTTCCATCATATTTTTGATGATGTTCACTAATGACTTATTGGATGATTCAGCCAGACCATTTCCCTATGGGTAATATGCTATAGAATGACCCAAAGTAATCTTATACTTGCTGCAAAAATCGATCATCTTCTTTGATTTGAATGTTGCTACATTATCTATGATGATTTTACTAGGACAACCGAAACAAGATAAAATATTTGATTCCAAAAATTGAATGATTACTGTATCTGTGGCTTGTATGGTTGGAATTACTTCAATCCACTTGGTAAAGTAGTCGGTTGTTGTTAGGATCCATTTGTCCTACGCCAACGATGTTGGATGGATTTCCCAGATAAAATCGAGTCCCCACTACTAAAATGGTGCATTGACTTCAACCAGTTTCAGAGGAAGAGGCAGCAATTTTATTTTACATTGAAAAACCTGACATTCATGACAACTCATGACTACTTTGTACACATCTGAAAATAAGGTTGGCCAGTAATAGCCTGCTCTCAATACCTTGTTTGTTGTTGTCTTCCAGAACAAGTGACCACCACAATCACCCTTGTGAAAGTCACTCATCACCTACTGAGCCTCATCTTCTACAAGACAATTCAGTACCACTCCACCTGGATCTTTCCAAAATAGAGCATTATTAAGAATGCAGAATTTAGCAGGTTTAAGTTTGAGAGATCTACCTTTGTTCTTTGTCATCCCCAGAGGTGGTGAGAGGTGTTGAAGTACATACACTATGTCTGAATACCAGGGTGACTGAAGGAACATTTCAGACACTTGAATCATAGAGCCTTCTTCTTCATCTTCTGAAATAGTTGTGATAAGATTTATATCTAAAGCATGCAGATTTGATTCCGCCATTAACCTTGCCAGGCCTTGTCCTTTTATTAGCTTTGTAGGCTTGATCTCCAGATTGTATTCCAACATTGCTGCAATCCATTTTCCCTACCTTCCTTCTGGATCGGTTTGTATCAGCACATCCTTTACTGTTGCATTAGGAATGTATGCTATGATGTGTGAGTGCAGAATATACACTCTGAAATCCTTCAAAGCTTTGACTAGAGAAAGAGCCTGTTTTTCAATTATGTTGTACCGCAAAGCTGCATCTCTAATGATCCTGTTGAAAAATGAAATGGGCTTTTCCAGCTGATCTCTCTTTTGCATTAAAATTTCTGCCATGGTATGCTCAGATGCAAATGAGAATAAAATGAAATCTTGCGTATAATCGGGACTAATCAAAACCTGAGCTGTAGATAAAGCATACTTTAGCAAATTAAAGGACTTCATATCATCCTCTGTCCATTTTACCACGCTGTCCTTCTTTAACATATTAGTAATTTCTCTTAAATGCTCAACTAGATTGGGTACAAATCTACGTAAGAAATTCATCTTACCATTAAAATCTTGTATTTCGTTTTTGTTGCTGGGAAAATCTATCTGCTGAATTGCTTCTACCCTTGAAGGATCAATGTGAATTCCTTCCTTTGAGATAATATAACCAAGAAGCTTCCCTTCATCCATGGTGAAGAGACTTTTCTTCGAATTGAGTGATATCCCAAATTTCCTACATCGTTGAAACACAATCCTTAAATGGTGAAGATGCTCACCATCAGAACCTAAAAACAATGTCAAATAATCTAAATATACAACCAAAAATACGTCCTTTTCATTGGCAAAAGCAATGTCCATTGCACGCTGAAATGTGGCTCTAACATTCTTCAAACCGAATGGCATTTTAGCATAATGAAAAGTTCCCCAAGGGGTGGTCAATGCAGTCTTATCTTGGTCATTTGCATGCACTAGGATCTGATTATACCTTGAATATCCATCGAGTAGTGACATACACGATGCTCCAACCACTCTCTCGAGGATATGGTCCATCTTCGGCAACAGGTAGTTTTCCTTCAATGATACTTTATTTAGATTCCGGAAATCAATACAAAATCTAATTTCTTTTGTCTTCTTTCGTACAAGAACAAGATTCGAAATCCAATCAGAAAATCTGATTGGGACAATTATACCGGCCTTGTATAATCTATTCACCTCTTTTTCAATGGAAGGCAACAACTTGGGATTGATTCTTCTCAGTTTCTGTCTGAACAGATTCTGATTTGGCTTGATGGGAATAGTGTGCTAAATTATGTCTTTGTCGTACACCTTTAGATCTAAATAATCCCAAGCAAACAAATCAAAAAATTCAGATAACAATCTAACATATTTAGACGTTACCTCAGGAGACAATGTTTTGGACAATTTCACAAACTTGGGCTTCTCTGTTGTTCCAAGATTAACATCCTCAACACCTTTGTCTATAGGCACCAAGCTTGGCTTTCTAACCACATCATCTTGACTGAAAAGTTCTTCTAATGGTATGAGATCCTTAGGAATAATGTTGTCTTTCAGCTACAATATTTCCATTTGATTCACCTCAATTTCCAGTTCATCGATATCATAGTCAACATCCATGGAAGCAACCTTGTAGTTTCCCTCATTCTACAAAAAGGTATTGATCTCATTATCATCCCAAAACACCTACCAATACCTTAAATTGTCTAGAACAGCAAGGTGGTGTTTGACATGGATCTCAAACTTCTTGTTGGAATTCATCGGAATCTTCAAATTACTTGCAGCAGTGACAAGTGAATTTGCAATAACATTCTGAGCATGAGGTACTGTTGTCAAAGTATAATCTGGAAACATTTGTAAGATATCTAAAACTGCATTTCGGTAGGCTCTCATCCATGGGTGTTTAGCTTGATATTCTCCCTTGACTTTCTTGATTACCAGTGATGAATCTCCATAGACTGATATCCTTTTTGCATTTAGCTTTTTTAGAATTTTCAACTCTGCAATCAACGCTTCATACTCCTCTTCATTGTTAGAACATTCAAAGGCCAATTTGTATGAACATATTCTAACATTACTAGGAACTTTATTCGGCTGGAAAACACGGTTGTGAATCCAAATCCCTATGCTGGCACCATCCTTACCTACGGCTCCATCAAAATCCATGCTCTAAAGACCCGGCTCTTCTTCTAGATGTTGAAATTTTGTTTCCTCCTCTTTCTTACTTTGACTGATCTCTTCATTTTTCTATTGTTCACTGTCTTTTTGCTGATGCCAGTATGTAGACTGCTCAGAAGTACTTGCAATTTTTTGTCTTTCTTGATCAAGGGCTGCTCTAAAATTTTCTAAAATCTACGTAACATATTCTACTTCAACTAACTGACTATCAACATCATTCAAACCGCTATCTGAATATAGTACAAATGACTCTAAATATTTATGTACAGCATTAATTGGATGATTAAGCGGTTTCTCCTTGATTGTAATCATGTATTTCATTTTCTTCTCCCTATATATTTTTCTCAATTTCCCAAACACGAGAATGGTAGCATAGGAGAAATCTAGTTGTAAAGTCCCTTTAAGCTTTGCACCCCACAATCTAGACAAAATCATACCAAACCATGGTGGAATGTCTGTGACAACCACATCCATCAGAACATTCTTGGCTGGGATTTGGTCTGAAGATACCACCAAGTCTTTGATAAGACCAATACAACAAACCCTACTAGAATCAAAAGAGTACAGGTCATGATATTTTCAAGTAATGTCAAGACCCAATTTCTCCATAATGGCTTTTGGCTTCAGATTATGGGAAGCTCCGGAGTCAAACATGGCATTGTGGAGGACATACTCATGTAGTCTACGCCTTATATAAAATAGAGGAACTTCACTATCCTCAGATTGACCTTCTAAAGCAGGGCCAAAAATGAACTCAGGCTGATCATCTTCTACATTGACCATATCAGATAAAGGATCTATATGCAAAATTTTAGACACCTGGTGTTTATAGCTATTGTTCTTAATCAACTCAATCAAAGGAATTGAAACTTTAAATTTAGCAAGCTCATTTTCAAAACTAAAAGCGGAAACTTTATCTACCTCTTTGACTGGAAGGTCCTTCTTTTCGAATCTTTCTTTTGATGCACTTTGCTGACTGTTATTCTTGTTGGCAATGCTATTTGTAGATGGTCCTTTGCTGGAAGTCAGATCAGCAGGCTCTTTCCCTTTCTTTTAAATGTTTGAGGAGTCATTTTTGGGCTGCGCTTCCTTTCTCTTTTGAATTGGACTGACTGGAACATCTCTGCTTCTCAATGAATATTGCTTCTGTTGTGTTGTCAATGCATTCATATATCCTCGCTGATAATCGTCCGACTTATCTTCCAAAACTACATCATTTTCTAGTATGTAGTCTTCATCCCTTTGGGCATCTGGGACCTTCGAATATTCTTCATCTTCCGTGAGAAAGATGGGCAAACCATCAGCAGTAAAGAAATGATTTGCCTCAACCACCGAAATCATCATCATCTTCATCCTCTATTCCATGCACATATTTTTGCTGCAAAGGAGTTATGACCTGCTGCTGTTGTGACAACTGATCTTATGCCTTTTGCTCCCTTTGTTTAATCCTGAATCGAGGCTGTTGTTGTCCTCTGAAGTTGGGATTTCTAATTGTTGCTTTAGGCTTATCTGAAACAGTCAACTAATCAAACATCTTCTCAATTTTGCGGAGTAAATTATCTACCTTAACATTTGAGGAAGATACTTCTTCCTTTATGGTCACTTTCTTTTTAGTTTTTATCCTTGCTCTTTTAGCCAACATATTTGCCTCTACACTCACAGCGTTCTTCTACATATCCTCAAGTGTGGTAGGATCTCTTTCTCATAACTCATATGCCATATCAGCATCGAAACCGTCTGGAAATTTGATCAATGCTAACCCCATCAGTGGTTTAATGTCAGCCGGAATAGCATTATAAACTGCATTGAACCTTACAGAGTAATCTTGCACACTTTCACCCATATTCCTTTTGATATTTTCATACTCAGATAAAATTTGGAGTGGGTTCTTCTTTACCTCCCATCGGTCCAGGAATTTTCTATGCAGAACTGGTAAAGTATTGATAGAGGCCGTTGGTAATGCTCTGAATCACTTTTGAACCTCGCCTCCAAAACTCTGTACAAATAATCTCATGGACACTTTTTCTACATCTACCTCATGAAAGTCAAAGAAGTCATTCATCCTATCAACATGTTTCTGTGCTATAATACTTTGAGTGGCATCGAAAAGAGGTACCTTACTTTGGTAATCAGTTGGCATATCATCCAGATTCTGAGGCAGAATGAGGGGCACATATCTGGTAGCCATGACTTGAGGTGGATTTGAAACTGGTGTTGGGGAAACTTGGGGATTTGGGACAACAAGGGTAGTTGATGTAACAGAGGTGACGGGTGTTTAAGGGGTAGTGATAGGCTGATGAGGGAGTGAAGGTATGAAGGGAGATGAGGGATGATTTTCAGAAATATGTGGAAATGATAGTGAGGTAAAAGATGTTGAGGCTATCTCAGAGAGTTCAGAGAGTCTATCAGTGGTGAGGGATGACTGAGGAGAATTCCAAAGGTTTCGGTTACTTAACAAGTTGGCTCGTTGGATTTCAAGTTCTCTGGTGAATTCTGGATCTGGGACTATGTCCAACAGTTCACTATCAGATGTGGTTCTAAACAGAGAGAGACCAAAATACTCGTCAAAAGGGAGATCTTCAAGGAACAACCACTCAACGGGGCACGAATGAGATCTAAAAACCGGTCTAGGGCTTGGTGAAATTTCTTGTCTGAGTATCCGCAGAATGAGATTAGGATTTTCAAATACGGGAGGAGGATCCAGATCAGGATTGGACATCGTGTATCTTCTTGAAGCTAGTGTGTTCAAATTTCTCAAGATTTTTATATTGCTTTAAAACTTTCCACTTTTGAGCCTAATGAATTTTAAAATTATCATCCAAAGTTCAAAAATTCTTAGTAGTACTAGGGTATATTAAGATTTTCTTCCCCAGTATGGTCGCTACTATGTTAGAGCCTAGATTGACCTCAGGCTGAAGGAAGGAAATTCTAGGATAACCACAAACCAAGCTTAACCTGGTAGCTAGCCCTACCAGGTCGGGAGAGGGCTCTCTCCTTATGAATCTCAGTTAAGATGACTGGATCAAATATGGATTCTAGGCTAGGTATAGTAGCTCTAGGGTTTTTGATTGATTTTTTTTGGTTTTTTGCTAGATCAAATGGAGCTAGGAAGTTTTGGGTCCAAGAAACTAAGTCAGGATGCAGGGTGTTCTATGGGGCAGGGTAGGTATAGGCTTTTACACTTGAAATTGAGTGATATGAGAGGTCTAAGACTGGTGAGAAGCTGAGGAGGGCATGCAAATATCATGTATCCTTCTCAAACAGTAGAAAACATAGAAAATTGAATGGCTTCCCAAGGTAGAGCACTGTAAACAATGAATTCTACCTATCTATCTTGATATCATTTAGCTATAAGCAATGAATTAGATTGTGGCATCAATCAAACATGTGAAAAACTAATAACAGAAGAAGAAACTATGCAAAAACACCATACCACAAGTGTCCCATAAAAATAGCTGCAAATCTTATTTATTTCCTTGCCAAACTGCTGATAATGGTGTACAATGTAGCTCAGAACATCCAAGTGAGTCCAACCTTTTCTAATGACAGAAAAAAATACATAATATATATATCAAACCACCTATGCTATCCATCAAGGGTCGAAACCAAGAGAAGAGGGGTTGTTACAACCATTTCCAAACAGGGACGAGGAATATAGGCAGTGGAACAACTTGCCTCTATAAGCATGGAAACTTATTCATTGACCCCAAAACCACCTCTAACTAATGAATCTACCCTCTAATATCATTTCACTATTAAATTTACATGCCAAGTCATTAATTACATCATAAAAATCATCCATGAGGAGATAAAAAGTCAATTTATAGAGAAGACAGGTGAAATTTGATTTTTCTAGTAAACTGGCCAAAAGCACAGTGCTATTAGCCAAAAGCGTAGCGCCGCTTTCCACCCACTTTTGGAGCACTTCCCCTTGTCCACATTTATCCCAAGATGGCTCATTGGAAAGATATTCTAGTCTAGTTTCTGGAGCATCTTGAATTTTTGCATTTAAAGGTCATTTTCCCCCTCAAAACTGAAATCTCCCAAGGCAGATTCTGTGTGTCCAAAAATAGGCAGAAAGGTCATTTGTTTATAGTTTTTGGACCTTTTGGTGGGCCAGGTTTGCTCCAACACTTCAGAAATTTTCTGGGATGAATGCTCTCATCATGCTAAATCATAATATATAAACATTTCCTCCATCATATTCTCCAGGAAAAAGCACAGCACCACCTAGGCCAATTTTCTGCGTTGAAAATTGCAAAATTTGAAAAATGCAAAAAAATCATCAAAACTTGCCCAATTTTGGCATGGGACACCACCATCAACTTCTTTGATGAGCTAGTGAGGCTTCAACTAATATCCTCAATTTATCTTGCTCCTTTTTTCTCCTTAAATCCTTCCTCAACCTAGCTTTAAGCTTCTTGATCCTCATGTTACAGATTTTGTTATGGGTCATGTAATGGTAGGCCATGTGGCGAAGCATCTTCTTATCCTTGTTGGCCTTCTCAGTCAGTCCTTTGAGATGTATGTTGACCCTCTCAAGCCACGTTTCCCTATCATTCTCAATCTCTTGCTCAATAGAAGTCAACTTCACATGAGCCTCCTTGGCCTTTTGCCTGTTTTCTTTGATCATTTGCAGCTCCATGAGGACATGCTTGTCACTAAATTATTTGTTTTCCTGCTCTAAATATTTGATGATGAACTTAGATCTCTCTAAGTTATCTACCATGGATTGTATTTCAACTTCTTGTTCCTTTATGATAATGTCTTTGACAGTTTCCGGATCCTGAGCTTCTAAGTCAATAATGTCAACTCCATGATGAGAAAAGTGTTGTAGTGGCTCCTCATGCTCAATGAGATCAAAATCTCTCTCCTGCTCATCACCAATATCCTCTTCTTGCACCTTTTCCTTGCCCTTGCTCAACTGCTCAACCTATACCCATTTTTCCGATGATAAAGGCAAAGCCCCTTCCACACCTTGTGGAGCAAACATTTGCCTGTGGACTGATGATGAAGGCAAGGCCCCTTCCACAGCTTGTGGAGCAAGAACTTGCCTAGTAGCTGCAAAAAGTCTTCTTATGCCTCTCTAATAAGTTACATACACTAGCACCTCAGCAATTTTGGTTTCCTTGGCTTCTTCCCTTGTTTCTTCATGGCTAGAAGGTCCGCCTTCTTCTTGATGCACTGGTGAAGGGATCTGTGGACCTTTGAACATCTCATGAGCTATGAAAGTGTCCCATGGAATGTTAAGAAGGCTAAGCTAGTGTAAAACAATGATTTTAATCAAAGAGTAATGGTATATGTTGTTCAACTACTCAGGGTATGATTTCATCTGTACAATATGTGCTATTTTCTAAATGTTTCTAAACATGAAGTAAGGGAGATTCATCATCTTTACTCTAGTGGAATGCATGAGAAGTCTAATGTGATAGGCATACAACTGGGAGAACCTTCCTTCACAAGTGAAGTACTTGATAATGGTTTTCATCAATGGGGCATACCTGTCTTCCAGAAACTTGAAGGGGAATACTCTCTTCATTTGGTCTCTGTATCTAGCCTTGATGTAAGGCTCAAAGTGCTCCTTATCAATATCCTGACCTTTGTACCAATTTTCACCCACATCTGGAATTCCCGTAGCCTCTGAGATGATAGTTGGTGATATGGTGAAGGTTATTCCAACAAGGGTTACTTCACTACTATGCAAATGAGTCACAAATAGCCTAGCCAACTCATGATGAAACCTGACTCTTTCTATCATTTCACAAAAATCAAACCATGCCTAGTGTTTAAAGCAAGAAATGGCAAGTGGATAAGCTTGTAACTCCCTCAAACTAGTGGGCTCTTCTCTGATAATTCTTCCTCCTTTATGAGGCTTGCTCTGCTATTTATGTCTTTCCATGGAACTATCACTGAGTGTCTCTTCCACATAATCATATTCACTGTCTCTTTCCATTGTTTTTATGTGGTTTTGAACAATTATGGTTTTATATGGACAATGATGGGACCAGGTGGAGGAATGAAATGAACATAGTGAAGATGAAGGAATATGTGAGAGTATGATGCGTGAACATGTTTTTAGGGATAAGTAGCATTTTAGGGAGAGTGGGTAGTGTTTGTAGGGTTGATGGAGAGTGTAAGTAGGAATTTAGGGAAAATGCATGAGGGGAATGGGATTTAGGAAATATGGTATGTGGGAATGGGGTTTAGGGAATAATGGTAAGTAGATAGGGTAAATAGAACACTAGTGAAATGAGGAAAACTAGGCTTTCACCCTAGAAGCTAGGGTTTTAAATTTGAGAATGCAAAACACCAAACTTGGAAAACAAAACACTAAAACATAAGATGTGATAAATGTACTTACTTGTAAGAGAGAGAGAGATTAGGTTTTGAGGTGAATTTGGTAGTTTTGGAACGATTTAGGCGATTTGGGGCTTGGTTGGGAAAAAGCACAGTGCCTATGTAAAATTGTATAGGGAAATGCTGCCAGGTGAGCAATACCAACTCAAAAATGCAGCGCCCTCCTCAAAAGTACAGCGCCGCTCAAATTTTCCCAGAAACGCAGCAACTCACTTGTATTTGCCCAATAATGCTTGAAATCGATCCTTAGCTTTCCTTTTGGCACTTTGAACTTCAACACTAACACAATGAAATGATAAATAGAAGGATGGCTTTATATAGCTTTCGCTTTTTTATTTCTTGTTGGTGAAAACCCACTTTTATAATGTTTATCTGCTTTTACCAATACTCTGTTTTTTATGCTTGGTTTCTTTGCTTTGATAGGAGGACTTATGCTCAAATTCTTTTGATTTTTTGCAGTGGCAGTACTTTAGCAACATGACCAGATTTCCAGGAGCAGCATGGAACAATTATTACATATAAGAACATTAAAATTACATCAAATTTAAAGATAAAATACAAATGCTTTGTTTTCACATCAAAACTAATTTTGAGGTGAGAACTTCATTAAGATTACAAATTAACAAATTATGACTTTTCTGATCATTTTTGACCTCCTCATGTCTTTGTTGACCATAATTGGCAATAATCACAGAATTTTGACCATGGTGGAAACCCTAAGACCTAATGAGACCAAAACCCTATGTAATTGATGAAATGGACTGCAAAATGAACATGAATCATGACTAAAAAGGTATGAAAGAAGATCAGCAAGTACATATCATGAGGGAAAAACTGAAGTAAACCCTACCATCAGTAGATCCATGACCTAATGGAATGACTCAGCAGTATGGGACTCCTACCATAAGTTGCAAAAGAGTAAATTTGGATCACTAATGGCAGTGTGAAGACACTAACACTAACATGCTTCATGGATTTCTTATATCTACCCCTCAAAGCACACACAAAATACTTTTATTTGTGCATATTTTTTTCTTCTTCTTTGTTAATCATGCTTGTATTTCTTCACTTTTGTTGTTTTTCTTTCTCCTCTTCTTCTACATCATCCTTTTGATTTCTCTGAATATTGGTTCTTGTCTTTTCTTCTCACCTTTGGTTCATGCATATGATTCCATGTATTCTCTGTCATTTCAGTCATGGTGTCTTCTTTAATTTTGTTGCGGCATCCTTCTGGACCCTTTTTCCAAATTATCCATCTTTCTCTCTTCTTTTGGGAGCTTCTCCATGTTCACTGTGAGTTGTAAATAGCCTATGCAATAACAAGTCCTTTTCATCTTGTTACACAATACCTCACCAAGCTTTTCTCTGGAACTTTATCTTTTGGTATTCCTAGTTCTTCCACTAGAACCTCCTGATTTTCCTTTGTTCCACTAAGATTTTGCACCTACTCACTCCTCCTAACAATTCTACCCACAATTGTAATTGTGGAATTGTCTTAACAACTTCTACCCAATCACAGTTGGAAGTTGTTTTTCTCACCTTGTTTTTTATAGTGCCTCTACTATAAGGGTTTATGCCACAAATCTTCTTTTCTGTCGTAGTCTACATCCTCTTATTTTTGTATCAGTCTTCCTTTTGTTGTCATGTGGAGTCAATATCTCCTTTTTTTGTCAATCTTTCATATGAAACTTGCAAAAATTGTTTCTTGTAGGAGTGACATCACCATCCAACATTACCCTTACATTTTCTGCAATTATATATTTAAAAAATATGTTCCTTTGTCGAAGTAATATCAAGTTCCAACAAAACAACCAATAAACTTGGCTTGGAAAACTTAAGTGATGCACCTTTATCATGACTTGACTTTGAAAATGACATAATCAAAATTTATAACTCACTCATGAAATTAATCTTAATAAACTCTTAATCCTTCACTTCACTCCACCAAAATTTAGCTTGACTTAGACTCATAAATTTAAACCTAAAATGTTGATTACCATCAAATATGTACCATATGCACCCTTCTTTAATAACACATTTAATAATTCTAAGTTTTTCTTTACTCTAATTCATACTTTTATCTCCCATATGTCTCTCACCTGAAACTCTCATGACATTCTAAATCATTCGAGAAAAACTTCACCCTACTTTAACAAGACATTTAATAATTCTAAAATTTTCTTTGCTCCAATTCATACTTTTATCTCTCATGGGTCTCTCACCTGAAACTCTCATGACATTCTAAATCATTCGAGAAAAACTTCATTACATACCCATAACTTCATGACTTTGTTTTGACTTGACATTCTTTGATTTTAAGCCTTCCACTTAGCTTTGGCTTGGATTTAACTTTGTCTACTTACTCATGGCATAAACTTTAACTTTAACTATAATGGCCCGTACACATCATGACAATCCAAAATAACCCGTTCAACAAGGCATAAACCAACATAACCTACCAATCCGTGAACTAGCTATTGGTTGCCTTTCTCACGGGCATTAAAAATATGACAAAAGCATTGTTACCTTTGACAATAGGCTTTAACTGGCTTTTCAACTGTAGCAATGGTAGCAGTGGCTTGAAATTAAACACCAAAACATTGTGTGCAACTTACTATGGCTCTTCATTCTGTAGCTTGTCAATTATGTGCAGAATATAGAGACAACCAACCTTGTTTGCTGTATCGATTTATGCTGCCAACAAGCTTCTTGGACAACGCGGTGCCGGTATTTTTGCCTCACCAATATAGTAGATAGAAGCAATCCATCTAATACTAAAGCAGGCTTTAAAGTTTACATCACTCCACTCCATAATACTAAAGCAGGCTTTAAAGTTTACATCGCTCCACTCCATAATAGAGTCATTTTGCAAGGGATTTATATTTTTTTGGTTAGACATAGTAATGGTTAGAATTAGTATTGAGTGTTCAGTCAAGAAGAGTTTAAGAAGAGAAGAGTTTAATGTGTAGTTGTATGTCAAGTTATTTTAAGAGAATTAATAGTTGAAAAGATTTAAATACCTTTCACCCAATTTATTGTAAAAATCAATTTTTTGTGTAATTAATATAAATTTTTTTATATGATTAATAGAAGAGTCCAAGTCAAATGTTTTGTGTACAAAATTTATATTAAAACTCATCTACCTACCTAAATATTATTGCTAGCCTAAATATTATTGCTGCTAACATTGGTGGGAGTGGCGAAACGCTAGCCAAAGCATTGTGGTAGTTCAAAGTCGTATTTCTCAAGCAAACAATACGATGAATCCTCGTACTCATAAAGGGACTAAACTATTGCTGAGCTACAAAATATTCATTCATTTCACTCTCCATTTCATAGGAAAACGTAGAAGGATCTATATAACATCTCTCCCTTTCTAAGGTTTCATACTCAATGAAATTGCCTTCCAAAGAAGCTACTTTTCCAATGGTAATCCTTGCTGAAAATTGGTGTGTGGTTGTAAAACTGATCCACTCCATGGCTTTAATTACTCCACGCTCTAGAATACTACGCAAGTTTGTCCACACACAGAACTGTCTACGCACGCTACGTAGGTTTCTCCACACACAGAACTGTCTACGCATAGGTCCCTACGTAGTCTCAATGCTCTACGAACAGATCCGTCCCTGGCAACAGCTTCACTAACAATCGAGTGTAGGTGCTGTGGTGGGAATGGTTTATTGTTTTCCTTCCTACCCGGTTAAATCTCATATTGCGACATGTTTGCTTATATAACGTAACTAGATTTTTCTTAATAGCAAGTAGATATTATTATTAGAGATAAATAGTTTCAAAACCAATAAAAATTCTTCCATGTAATTTTCAGTTTTCTACCGTGCACGTTAATTCACCAAAACAGCTCCAGAAAACTGCTACCTTATCGGACCGCTTTTGGTCAGCAAGTGTTTTCGTACAAGCTCATCCGATGCAATCAATTTTGGACGCGTGTAAACTGTACGTTTTCAAAACCACCCTTCTATCGGGACATAACGTTCAGCAAATAAAGGGTTTCCGATACGATATTCTCCTCAACCGTTCGATTTCTTGAGGGCAGATCAACGGTTGACGGACAACATCAGACCTACAGCAAATAAATTTTGACGTGCCATAAAAATTTTTGGGTTGACAACCATTTATTTCAGTCAAGTAATTAAAGTTATTTACTCCGGTTCGTAGGATATTGGTAAAACTTTTAATTTTAATGTTTTTTATTTCTTCAGAGGTATGGGCTTAAAAACATATGTAAATTTTTTTTTTTAAAAGTATGTGCATTGTATGATAT
Organism: Pinus taeda; assembly: GCA_000404065.3. Classification (NCBI taxonomy): domain Eukaryota; kingdom Viridiplantae; phylum Streptophyta; class Pinopsida; order Pinales; family Pinaceae; genus Pinus; species Pinus taeda. The sequence continues at coordinate 43,369 of APFE030887919.1, read as the reverse complement.
ATGTTTTATGTTATGAGTTGACTTTGTATGGTAAGTGAATATGTTGTAAAACTCACAGCAGTGCGAAAACAAAAAAAATGAAACTGGAGCATCTTGCGAATGGAATGTAGGTTTCTCACACATCAGTGTGAATGGGAATGCACAACAGCATGGAAATCTTTTGTGGAGCTCATGCATTGAAATACATAGTAGTTTTTATGTAATGTGAAGAGGGGATTTGTAAGTTTTTATTTTACATCCGTAAATGTAAACAAAAATTTACACACAGCTGTGTAAATTTTTTTTATAAAGGAGACAGAGTAATCTTGTTGAAATGTTTTGGTGAATCCCTCTGAGTGAAAGAGGATGAATTTTGTATCAAGAATTTTGTTTTAATGAATACAAAGATTTTGTGGGTGTATGTAATACTTTGTTCTCATAAATCAGTTATAACTTCCCTGTGCTAAGATCCTGGAAAGAAACAGAGCTATAACTTCCCTGTGCTAAGATCCTGGAAAGAAACAGAGCATTGTCTCTGTATTCAGTTAATTTGTGTTTGAAATCACAAGAAATTTCCAACATGGTATCAGAGCGGATTCAAGATCTTTGAAGGTGTTCAAGAAGCTGAAGGAAGGTTCCTTTTGTTGTAGCAGTAAATTTTCTCCAGCAAAGTGAAGTCTCAGGCAAAAGGATTCAGGTATTCCTCAAAGTTTTTTTGTGTTACTGCTGAAGAAACAATCAGTTTTTAAAATATACAGTCAAGGATTTAGAAGCATAGCTGAGAATGCAAGGAATGGCCAGCATAAGCACTAGGATAGGTATTTTTAATCCTCAGCTCCCACAGTTAAATGGAAAAAACTATGACTATTGGGCAATAACCATGAGAGCCATGTTTGCCTCACAAGATTTATGGGAACTTGTTGAATATGGATTTGAATAACCAGCAGATGAAAATGAGTGTAATAGATTAACTCAGGCAGAGAAAGACCTATTGAAGAGCAATAGGAAAAAGGATTCCAAAGCCCTTGTATTTTTATATCAGTCAGTGCATGAGAGTGTTTTTCCAAGGATAGCAGCAGCCAAGACATCTAAAGAAGCATGGAAAACCCTCAAGACAGCCTATCAAGGCATAGAGAAAATGAAGACAGCAAAACTACAATTGCTGAGGAAAGATTTTGAGAATCTGAACATGAAAGAGTCAGACAATATTGACTCATTCTTCACACATGTGATTGGATTGATCACACAGATGAGGATTCATGGAGAAGTTCTTGAATAAAGGAGGATTGTGGAGAAACTATTGAGGGTCCTACCCTCAAAGTTAGATGTGATTGTCACCACCATAGAAGAGACAAAGGATCTCTCAAACTTTTCAGTTGATGAACTCCATGCATCACTGATAACACATGAGCAGAGGTTGAGTAGAAATGAAAACTCATCTCTAGAGCAAGCCTTCAAGAACCAGATGTCCTTTGGAAGAGGAAGAGGTCAAGGCAGAGGAAACAAGAGAGGAAGAGGTAGAAGCCAAAACAGAGGTGGAAAGAGCAGCCCAGCAAATGCTCAAGGAAGAGGCAACAATCCAAATTAGAACCAAGGCGATGGCCGTAGCCAACAAAGTCGACAACATCATGCTCAAGGACAAAGGTATGAAAAATCCAATGTCCAATGTTATTATTGTAAAAAATATGGGCACTATGCCAGTGAATGTAGGAAGAAGCAGCATGATATGAACAATAGATCTAATGAAAATATTACAAGAGAAAATACCAGCCAAGATAATGTATTGTTAGCTTGTAATATGGATGAAACAAACAGTGAGGATATATGGTTTCTAGATTCCGGTTGCAGTAACCATATGACAGGAAACTTAGCCCTGTTTTCTGCTTTAGATCAAAGTGTGAAATCACAAGTCACACTTGGGACTGATAGCAAAATCTTTGTTATGGGAAAAGGAGAAGTTAAAATATTTACAAAGAAAGGAGAAAGGAAAACCATAGCAGATGTCTATTATGTTCCTGGAATGAGGTGTAACCTCTTGAGTATTGAACAGCTTGTTCAAAAAGGTTACAATGTTTTCTTTGAGAATGATGTATGCACCATCATGGACAGAGCACCCAGCAAGCTATGCATTGCTGAAGTGAAGATGACAAGGAACAAAATGTTCCCTCTTAGAATAAAAGTAGATTTGAAAAAAAAAGAAGTAATTGCAGCAGTTACCCAAGAGGCTTTCCAAAGCATGCCAAAGACTGAAAATTGGTTGTGGCATTTGAGATTTGGACATCTCAACTTTGGAGGTCTTAATTTGTTGGGTAGAAAAGGAATGGTAAGAGGTTTACCAATGATAGAAAAGCTAGACAGCCTTTGTGAAGGCTGCATATTGGGAAAACAACACAGAGAAAGTTTTCCAACCGGGAAAAGCATAAGGGCAAAGGCACTCTTAGATATTGTCCACTCAGATTTATGTGGACCGATGCAAGCTCCATCACTTGCAGGCAGCCAATATTTTCTAACATTTATTGATGACTTTACCAGAAAGACTTGGGTTTATTTCCTGAAGAATAAGAGCGAAGTGTTTGAAAAATTTCAAAATTTCAAAGCACTTGTGGAAAATCAGAGTGGGTTGCGCATCAAATTTTTAAGAACTGACAGAGGAGGTGAGTATATCTCCAAAGAATTCCTGAGGTTTTGCAGAGAAAATGGAATTCACAAGCAATTTACAACCATCTATACCCCGCAGCAAAATGGAGTTGCTGAAAGGAAAAACAGAACAATTATGGATATGGCGAGGAGCATGTTGAAGGCAAAGCACTTGCCAAATGATTATTGGGCTGAAGCTGTACATTGTGCAGTATATATTCTGAACAGGTGTCCTACAAAAGCAGTGATGAACAAGGTGCCAGAAGAAGCGTGGAGTGGAAGAAAGCAAGGAGTCACCCACATGAGAGTTTTTGGATGTGTGGCTTATGCACACATTTCAGATCAGCTAAGGAGGAAGTTGGACATCAAAGGGGAGAAATGTATTTTCATTGGATACAGTGAGGAATCAAAAGCTTACAGGTTGTATATCCCATCCACCAAGAAGTTTTTTGTGAGCAGAGATGTTCAATTTATTGAGGAGGAAGCTTGGGATGGAAGCATAGAGAAAACAGTTAATGTTAAAAATTGTTTGTCTCATGATGATGAGGAGGAGTTGGCTGAAACACATCCCCAAACAGCAACACCAACACATGGACAGCAAGGAACACCTTTGAGGATAAATGAGAGTGCTTCTCCAAGCACACCACAAGGAGGAAATTCAAGTGCTTCTTCAAGCACTTATACACCAAATGAAAGAGGTAAGAAGTTCAGAAATTTAAATGACATTTGGGAGCAAGAAGCAGCAAATGAAGGTATGAATTCTTTATTTGCTTTATATTTTCATGTTGAAGACCCTATTCATTTCAAGAATGCAATTAAAGATAAGAAATGGATAGAAGCTATGGATGAGGAGATGAATGCCATAGAAAGAAACAAAACATGGGATTTGGTTGAGCTACCAAAAGGTAAAGAAGTCATTGGAGTCAAATGGGTATATAAGACCAAATGCAATGCTGAAGGCAAAATTGAAAGTCACAAGGCAAGGTTGGTTGTCAAAGGGTACAAGCAGTAGTATGGGAGAGATTATGAAGAGACTTTCGCACCGGTTGCAAGAATGGAAACCGTGAGAGTAGTGCTGTCCATAACAGCTCAAAACAAGTGGAAAGTTTACCAAATGGACGTGAAGTCGGAATTCCTAAATGGAGTGTTAATGGAAGAGGTTTACATTGAGCAACCTCTAGGCTATGAGAAGAAAGGTGAAGAGCACAAAGTGTGCAGATTGAAGAAAGCCCTTTATGGGCTGAAGCAAGCGCCAAGAGCATGGTACAGTAGGATAGATTCCTATCTACTGGAAAATGAATTTGACAAATGTGAGGGAGAACCCACCGTCTACATCAAAGAAAAGGATGGTAAGATTTTAATTGTAGTGTTGTATGTTGATGATGTGATTTTTACAGGTAATGATGACTACCTCATTGAAAATTTTAAATCAGTCATGAAAAAAGAATTTGAGATGACTGACATGGGTTTGCTAAGATACTTCTTAGGAATAGAAGTAGATCAAAATGAAAATGGAATTTTTATCTCTCAAGCAAGATATGTAAATGAAGTGTTGGAAAGATTCCAATGCAAGATTGCAAGGCAGCAATCACTCCCACAGTAATGGGATTAAAACTCAGCAAAGAGGACAGCAGCAAAGATTTTGATCCTAGTCTGTATAAGAGCATAGTTGGCAACCTCATGTATTTGACTGCAACTAGGCCAGATATAATGTATGTTGTTAGTCTAATTTCCAGATTCATGGAGAGGCCAAAAGAAGCACATTGGCAGGCAGCAAAAAGGATTCTGAGGTATGTTAAAGGTACTAAAAGGTTTAGGATTTTATATACTGTCTCAGAATGTTCAGATTTAGTTGGATACACTAACAGTGATTGGGCTGGAAGTGTAGATGACCGGAAAAGCACATCCGGTTATGTTTTTCACATGCGTTCAGGAGCCATTTCATGGGCTTCCAAGAAACAGCCAATTGTGGCATTGTCCACAACAGAAGCAGAGTACGTGGCAGCTACAGCAGCAGCATGTCAAGTAGTTTGGATGAGAAGGATGTTAAGGAGCTTAGGCCAAGCTCAGGCAAAAGGAACTGTAATTTATTGTGACAACAGTTCTGCTATTGCATTATCCAAAAATTATGTGTTTCATAAGAGAACAAAACACATTGACACAAGGTTTCATTATATCAGAGAGTTGGTAAATAATGGAGAAATTGTCTTAGTACATTGCAAAACTCAAGAGAAGATTGCAAACATCCTAACCAAGACTTTGGGACAGAAAAGTTTTGAGTTTTTGAGGAAATGTCTGGGTATGATTGATAACCCAGCAGTTGAAACTAAAGGGGAGTGTTAAAATATTATTTTCAACTGCAGGGGTTGTCCTTTGCCATACCCCTGTACAGTTGAATCAACTGCCATACTTCTGCATTGATGATTTTGCCAGTAAACAGCCGCAACTCTAGTTGAATTAATTGCCATACCTGTACATTAATGATTTTGGCAGTAAACAACGGCAGCTCCAGTCTTTTTCTAAATCAGCGATTACACAACAATTTATTACGGCATGGCGGACTCCCACGAAATGATGGTAATTAATTGTTGTGTAGGTAGGACTTTAATTTGTTTTTAATTCACATATGCAGTTTTGTTTTTTACGGCACATAAAATATGTAAGTTCTGTTTTCTGTTTTTAAGTTGACTGTGTAATGTAAAAACATAGCAGTGTGGGTAATTTTTTGAACAGAGATAGAGTTCTCTGTGTAATGCACAGCAGTGCAGAAGTTTTTTTTATGTACGCAGCAGCGTGAATATATGAAGGAAATTTACACACAGGAGTGTAAAATGTCTCAAGGAAGAAACAGAATGTTTGCAGCAGTGTTTTGAACAAAACCAGAGTGTTTACAGCAAGAGTTCTGAACAGGAACAGAGTGTTTTGTAACAGCACAACAGTGCTTAAACACCTGCAATTTTCTGAGATAAAGGAAGTTGTTTGGCTGTATCAGTTGTTTTATTATATCAGTTGTTTTACTGAATATAAGTTAAAGTTTCAGTTACTGTTTCACCAGTTTCTGTGTCGCTGAGTATTACTCTGTTTTTTTCAGTTTTTATTTTAATTTAAATTATCAGAAATTTCCTGTTGCTGCAACACCACGATCAGCGTTGCTGCAACACCGAATCCTGTTGCTGCAACACCATTTCCAGAAAACGAAATTTACAGTTTTCTGTGCAGAAACAGAGTAAAAACATAGTTTTTTTTTGTGTTGTCTGTTTGTTAAGGAATTTATCAGAAAATTCCAACAATTGAACCCCAGTAAACCCTCCTGATAATGGTAATCACGAAGATGCGAACAACCCTCCATCAGTGGACCAATCGAGGTTGAATTCTGAACATTCAATTGGGCAACAACGTAATTATTTGGGGTCATATGAAATTCCTGCATCTGTGTCAATAGAAAATCTGCTAGCATACCAGTTTCCAGAAAGTCTGCAAGCATACCCGTTTCCAGGTATGGGCCCGAAGCTGTTTAATTGACGAAGAATGCCAGTTGATGATGATGAGATAACCTAATCATCAGTTAGGGTGTTGTGATTAGAGGATGGTAGTAATGCATCGACTGTTCAAATTTGTCAAACATGTCGAATCAACCCTCGAATCTGCCCGGAAACCTTCCGTTAAGAAAGATGAGCTCTCAAAGTGTGTGAGTTCCCATTGTCATTGTGCTTTCGGGCATCCCATCCTGTCCGCAAACAGGCCATAAATGAATCTGCGGGTCCTTGTAATTCCTTAAAATGTAAACATTGCATTGTTTTTCAGATGTTGATTTCACAGTTTAATATAAACTAACGATAATTTATTTAAATAATTTATATACAAAAAGATGATTGTTTGTTGAGGACTATGTTTGCAGCCTCGTTAGTTTCACTAGTGTGAATATCTAGTGGGTGGGGTGGGCTGCGGACGGGTGATTCTGATAATTAATGTAACCCTTCTTCTGAATGCAGATTCAACATTCATCTCCTTGAATCATCTCATAATTTACAACATTCATCTCCTTGAATCATCTCATAATTTACAATAGCAAGAAGATGTAGTGATCCATATGTTCTCACAGTGGCAACTACGTTCTCACAGTGGCAACTACCCTTCTCGATGAAGGTTAATCTATAGCTGCGCAGTAACGATGTTAATCAAACTCAAGAATTTATGGAGACACATGGATAAATTAAATTATTTACCATAATAAATTAAAAATAATAATAAAGAAAAAATATTGGAAATAAAATTATTCAATGTATATTTTAATTTTACATCAAATTTATTAAGAGATAAAGTAATTGAAAGTTAAAAGCAATAAATTTATTTTTTTGGAGGGCTATATAGAATTTCCTAGCTATTTAATAACATAACTTCTACATTGAGAAGAATAAAGTAATTTAAATCAAGCTTTTCCTTACATTTTTACTTTTTAATGTGAGAGGGATGTGCAATGTCTTTCATTCTTAATATGGAGTTTGATATGCAATATTTAAAAAATACTAATAACAGTTTTTTTTAAAGTGGGTTATAAATCAAATATTTATCTATTTATATGCATTAGCTCCTCTACCTATTCTCTTCTCCTTGCTATAGTCTATTTGTTACAGTTATAAGTACTTCTTTCCAACTAAGGTAGCACTTATAACACCTGATATATATATGGAAGTACGATATTCTTCTACCACTTGCAGTAGCACATGCCCCATGATATAAAAAAAGAGATATATAATTCAACAGGCCAACCATAAGGCCCCAGGCTACAATCATTGGAAGTATGATATTCTTCTACCACTTGCAGTAGCACATGCCCCATGATATAGAAAAAGAGATATATAATTCAACAAGCCAACCATCAGGCCCCAGGCTACAATCGTTGGTTGTTTCTTTCGTCGTTTGGATGAACTCCTCTTCTAAAACAGGGCCGTCCAGTCTGATTTCCCCCTCATTGAAACATCTTGGATATAATTTTTCCATTTCCACTTTTTCTAGGATATGGTCCTCTTGTTATTTGAATTGCATTTTGAAGTAGTTATAAACCTCTTGTTGAATGCCCTGAAGAGAGGAGAGATTTCTTCCTTCAACATCCTTGATTTTCCAGATTATGTTTGCAACCTTACATTTGGATGTTGTTATGTGGAAAAATCTCATGTTTTGGTCCCTCCTTTGATCCAGTCTACCATTCTATTAAGGCGGAATTCATCCTCTTGGGACCTGAGGATCTTGTTCTTCCTTTCTGCGAGCTCCATAATTGATATTTTCTAATGGTTAGAAAATAAATCAGGAATTGTTGGATCCATAAATAAGCCAGACCCTGTTCAATCTTCAACAATTCCTTTGAATGGGCTGCCCTATGATTTCTAATCTAGACCCAAGATTTACCTTTAAGTCTCTTCGGTTTACAACTAAAAGACTGCATTTTCGATATGTATTCAAGACTAGTAGGAAGATTCCAGGACTGAGAAACTAAGTTCTTAAAATCCTTCTCTTCAATCCATTTGTGATTAAATTTAAAAGGCAAGGAGTTTTGATTCTCGGCACTCCTCCATTGTATCGAAATAAAATGGTGATCAAATACTTCAAAGTAGAAGGATGATGCTTCTAGATCTTCCATTTGCATGGTCAAGGACAAGTGCATTAAGAATTGATTAATCCTTTTGGCGATCCCTTCAACACCATACCTCCCATTCCTCCATGAAGGACAAAGCGGATGAGGAGCAATGTCCTTAAGCAATTTTTGGTTGAATAATTACTTGAATTACCCAACAAGGGGATCCAACCTCACTTTATGTCCCTAACATTTAGTGTCATCCATAATGAGGTTCAGGTCCCCGACAATAATCAAATGTTCGAGGTCTAGGAGGTCATTTCTGTTGATTTTTTCCTAGAATGATTTACTGTTAGAGTAGGGTCTGTATATGTTAAGGATTTTGATCCCGCGACTCATCCCTAGAACATATCCTGTTAAAATTATGCCAAACTTTGATTTATATGATTTGAAGGAGCACTTTTTTAGATTCCAAAAAGTTTCCAATTCTCCAAAATTACCTGTAGCATTAGTGGTGCAAGAAATCCATTGAGGACACATTTTCAACAGAATTTCACAAGTCTTGTCCTTTTGAATCATAGTCTCCTGCAAAAGGATAAGATCCATAGTCTTTAACTGTATACAACAAATAAGGGATCTAGAAATTCGGGGAGATCCTAGTCCCTTAATGTTCATGAACATTATTTTAATCATAAAAAGGACGAGTCAGGGAACTCTGCTCTAAGGTCTCGACTATCTTTGTTACCCTCAATAAATTGTCCCTCGAAGATAGGCCCTAGATCAAAGGGAGGATATAAAGTCTCCTCCAAATTCTCAAAGAAGCGATCATTCAACTCAACCCCCTCTCCTCCAAATTCTCAAAGAAGCGATCATTCAACTCAACCCCCACATCTCCACATAGTGAGACCTTTTTGTACTTAGTCTCATTTTTCCTTTTGTTGGGAGGATTTTCAATCCCTTGTGCTTGGGTTTATTTTTACATTTATCCTGAAAAATGTCCTCTTAATTGATAGGACTTCTCAACTCATTGAAGAGGCTCCAACAATACATTCCAGATCAATGTCTATAGAGAGAGGAGATGTATTTGTTGTTAGATCAGACCTTAATCGAATTGGGGAAAGTAGAGATACTTTCCCAAGTGACCTATCTACCCAATCGTACTGGGGGGGTGGTAACTTAGGAGATTTCCCTTCTCAAAGTTGATTTTGTCCCTTCCCTATAGAAACCAACATCCAATTTTTCTGCTGAGAAAACTTTTGGAGTAGGGTCTGTTGGACGAGCGATGTGTGGGGAGATGCAGCTTGACGGAATGGTGAATCAGAGTACCCATAAGACCCCACCAGATTACTCTATCTACAGGGACATCTATTATCTCTAGTAGACTTCTAGTCTAACACATTACTACCTTCATTCATTCTAAGAGGACAAGAGGCCACTAGATGCCCAATGTTTTTGCACCCAATACATATGAAAGGAATACCCAAAAAGTCGATCTATTGTCTAATTGAAAAAGTGCCCCAGAAAATATCTATAGCTTAAGGAAGGCCATTTGAAAGATCAACCTCCACCAAGAACCAAGTTACCCTTTTGTCTAGAAGTCTGATACAACTCTCATCAACATAATAGACTTTACCAATCTTACTTGCAATCATCGAGATAGTCTTCTTTGACTAGAGTTGCAACGGAAGGCCAGGTAATTTTTCCCAACAAATTTTTCTTTTTGGGTGTTCCAAAATATGATCAAAGTCAATATTCCATTTCTACAAGATTAAGAAGCCACGACCCTTAACCCATGGTAGTTCCAAAATTTTATTTATATCCTCCTCTGACAAGAAATGGAAACCAAACCAGTCATTTACAAGGGCACTGAATTTTGGCCTGTAACTTAAGAGAAAACCCAACTTCTCTGTGTGCATGCTTTCATCTATGCACCATTAAATGAGGAAATATCCCATTGACCCATAAGGACTCGCTTTTTAAGCCTAACAAAATTGTCCCAGAAATTGTCAACCCCCAATATTAGTTTCTAGATATCATCTTGGGCCTTAATTGGCTTTCGGTTCTTGTGTTTTCCCTTACGAGACTAAACAAATTCCTCTGATAATATGTTTGCATGATGTTCCTGCCCATTTTCCTGTTCAACTATCTGTTGTTTTGAAAATCTGTTCTTGCCCGCCAATTCATTTTACTCGCCAGCGCTACTATCCTACAATGTCTTGGAGTTACAAGGAACTATTTTTGTTTCTTGAGAGCACGTTGAAGACCCTGCCTTCTTCCAGGATCATTTGGTTCAGGTGGTGAGAAAATAGTTTTAATGATAATTAATAATTTCCTAAATAAAAAAAAGGTCAATAGTCTACTAATTACTTTTTAATTGTTATTGAAAGTGATATACTTGGTCACAGATATAACGACAAACCAGCATGGACTTACACATTTCATTTATGAATGCCACTTGTCTCATTTCCCCCCCAAGGCCCTACCACATTTTGTTTCAATGCAAGGTCGGTGAGTTGTCTTAGATGACCAACTTCACTTGTTGCGAGTTTGTGTTCACACATACATTCTTTGAACTGGTAGTAGGGTAGTCAATGTTGTAATAAGCTTGAATCCAATGGTTTTTTCTTTGAAAAATATAATAAAGAAAATGTTGTAAAATGAAGGCCTAAGAACCCGTCTTGCCTCTGTACTCAAAATAGCATGCAAAAATCAAAGGAATACGTGCGAAAATATTTTATCAATTTGAGATGATGTCAATATGAAGTAAGACCTAGGGACACATGACATACCTTTTTAATTTTTCTAGATAGTTAGAGGGGCCAAATATGAGTGACACGTGTCACCATTCAAATGGTACCACGCAGAAATAATGACATCAGAATGACATCACCCCAGAAGATTTTCCTTAAATTGAATTATAAGGGGTGCATACGAAGATCTCTCAACTCACTGGGCACTGGGTGTATGTGGAATTTGTTAGAGACAGATCACCTTGATTATTCATTGATTAGTTCACATTTGGTAGTGGTTCCCACCATGACACATCATCCTATCTTCCAGACAACAGAAGGTTTCAAGTGAGTGCAATAGAGGATGCTTCGAGCTGATAAAGGATTGGGAGATGGTGGCATGTATAAAGTGGAGCACTAGGACCAATGGTAATGATACATGTAGACGAATGGTGGACTTGCATGGACACATAATCCTAGATTGTACTTAAAATAGAAATAGTGTAGGGGACCAAACTTAAATACTAAGAAAAGAGCATGGATAAATTTTAAAATGAAATAATCTCTCAAGGCTTAAGGGAAAATGGGCCCAATGGAGTTATAATTAGCAGTGCTTTATTTATGAAAAACACTTTGATCCTATGCTAAAGGGAAAATTGGTGCTTAATCCATATTAAATACAGTACTAAAATTAATGTTTGAAGGCTTTTGTCTGAATGGATAAAAAACACTCAAATTTTGCATTTACACCATATTTTGTGCAACACCACCAAACTGACAACACTACTAAAACCAAAAATCAAGGCATGAATGCGTTGGAGCTGAAAATAGTGGAATGGATAGAATTGGACATAGATTGGATAAAATGGCTAAATTTGGTAGCCAACCAGATTTAGAAAAATCCATGCTAAATCATATAACTCACCAGAATGGAGGAAAACAATAGTTCAACTCAAAATTTCTTGAAGATACATGCAAGAAATCATTGATGAATTACACAACACATTTAGAGGACCTAGTTAAAGCAGGACATAAATAAAATATAAATACTCTCTTCATGGCCCAAAATTTACTCATAACCTTATCCACTGTATTCCAAATGGTTCCATGAGTTCCTTTTCTGAACTCCTCAACAATAACATAATGATCCATGGCACTATTAAATTAGAAAAAATTAACAATCACCTTCTCTTCTCGCTAATTATTAGACTGGTGTTCCGACTTTTCTAAGAGTTTTCACCTTTCCCTTATCTGTTACTATCGATTCAATCAATGTTTAGATCAATTTGGGAATGAAATATGATAAAAAGAAGAACAAGTCATGTTTTAATATGCTTCCCTGGGGTTATGGTGGGCTTTTGTATTATTTTCTAAGGCTTTGGGATGATGTGTAAATTACCAGAAAGTTTCAAGTGATTGCAATAGAGGATGCTTCGAGCTAATAAAGGATTGGGAGATGGTGGCATGTATAAAGTGGAGCATTGGGACTAATGGGAATGACACATGTAGATGAATGGTGGACCTGCATGGACACATAATCCTAGATTGTACTTAAAAGAGAAATAGTGTAGGGGACAAAACTTAAATACTAAGACAAGAGCATGTAGAAATTTTAAAATGAAATAATCTCTCGGGGCTTAAAGGAAAATGGGCCCAATGGAGTTATAATTAGCAGTGCTCTATTTATGAAAAACACTTCGGTCCTATGCTAAAGGGGAAATTGGCGCTTAATCCATATTAAATAGAGTACTAAAATTAATGTTTGAAGGCTTTTGTCTGAATGGATAAAAAACACTAAAAGTTTGCATTTACACCATATTTTGTAAGAAACCATCAAACTGACAACACTACTAAAACCAAAAATCAAGGCATGAATGAGTTTGGGCTGCAAATAGTGGAATGGATAGAATTGGATATAGATTGGATAAAATGGCTAAATTTGGTAGTCAACCAGATTTAGAAAAATCCACGCTAAATCGTATAACTCACCAGAATGGAGGAAAACAATAGTTCAACTCAAAATTTCTTGAAGATACATGCAAGAAATCATTGATGAATTGAACAACACATTCAGAAGACCTAGTTAAAGCAGGACATAAATAAAATATAAATACTCTCTTCATGGCCCAAAATTTACTCGTGACCTTATCCATTGTCTTCCAAACAGTTGCATGAGTTCCTTTTCCCAACTCCTCAACAATAACATAACGATTCATGGCACTATTAAATTAGAAAAAATTAACAATCACCTTCTTTTCTCACTAATTATTAGACTGATGTTCCAACTTTGCTAAGAGTTTTCACCTTACCCTTATCTTCTACTATTGATTCGATCAATGTTTAGATTAATTTGGGAATGAAATATGATAAAAGGAAGAACGAGTCATGTTTTAATATGCTTCCCTGGGGTTATGGTGGGCTTTTGTATTATTTTCTAAGGCTTTGGGATGATGTGTAAATTATTAAATCGTGAATATCATATCATCCGTATGGTTTTACCCAATCTTGAATAACATAACATCGTGGTTCTAGCAAATCCTTGGAGGATTATTTGGTGGGTCCACTTAAAAGTTTAATATAACAAACATGATAGAAATATTTCTAAAATATCCTTTTTTTATGAAAACATAGGAATTATATATGCTTAAAAAAAGGTTGTATACGCCTCCTTCAACTATACTAGTGAAATAGTGGTATTTTGTGTCCTTTTCTAAGACTCTCGAACAATATGTAAAGTATTAAATTATTAATAACATAGGAGTGGTTGTAGTTTTTCCCCAACTATCAAAGAAATTTTGGAGCATACTTTTGGTGTGTCCACTAAAAAGCTAGATATAATAAATATAGTACAATTGTTTGAAGAATAATTTAAAAATAATAATAATAGGTTATGAAATTATAAATTATAATATATATTTAATATTTTCATTTCAATGTTTTGACATGGTTTTGAAAAGACTATAAAATGAATTAAATATAATTTTATCATTATAATTGTTATTAACTAAACATATCTTAAACATTATTGTATAGAAAAAATAACAAATTTCAATACCAATGTGTATCTTTATTAAAACATTTAAAGCCAATTAATATCCTTATTTTTAAAATCAATAACTATAATATATTATAAAACATATATATAACGCGTTTGAGTGATGTGTTTCACTTATGAAAAATGGGTCATGAAAATATATTGTTTCATTTCTTTCACTATAATCTTATTTTCTTTCCCTATTATCATTTTTGGCAAGTCTCTCTTCACTATCATTTTTCCGAGTGGATAGTAGCTTACAAGATCACAATTTAGAATAGGTGAGAGAATATCCATTGCTTGAAACTCTTTTTGTTTCATATTCACCTTAAAAATAATTTATTATATATGTACTTTAAAATTTAATTCATTGTTCTATTAATATTTTGTTGAATCATAAATATTTTTAACTAAATATGTTTATCTATCTAATAAGCTTATTAAAACATATAAAATGTGAAGAAACCATCTTTTAAATTCTCTAAAACAATTTCTTCAAAACATATTTTTAGTACATAAAAAAAAATGCATTTTTACTCCACAATGTAATTTCGTTTTCAAACTCATAAAAACTTTTTATATAAAATATTATCAGGTTAATCTCCCTATTTACTCATATCCATATTAGGAGGACTTAGAGGTTATAATGGGATAGATCCATCTCTGTGCACCTTAATGATTATAGTGAATTACGGGTAGCTTCGTGCACTATTCACTATTGCATATCATGGTTATAGTTCTCCATTCTACTAATTACAAAGTGAATAAAAATCTAATAAATAAAATGTATTTTAAAGTTCAAAGTCATTTTGAGATGTCAAACATTAAAAACAATACCTCATTCATTTCAAAAAAATACTTTTTTGACAATGTGTTTGTATTTTTAGATTTTTTTAATAGTTTGATATATATTTTTAAAATTTTATATATAACTCATATGTATTCCACATGCCTAGCAACAAATAGCAACTTTCTAATTTAAAAGACTATATAAAAATAAAAATAAACATGAGATTTGTAAGTATGTTTCATATCAAGAATGGAAAGAAAGTGTAGTTCATATGTTGATATTTTACATTTATACTAGGTGAATGTACAAAGAAATGGAAAGCTTCATAGTGAAAATGGAATGATGGTAATATGAGCCCACTAACTAATGTTTCGTATAGTTTCTAGTTACAAAGTCAAACCTTAAAGGTTGTAATAAATTAAAATGATCCATTTTCCCATTAGAAAGTCAAGGGAATGGGGTTATTTTAATGGAGCCATCCAAGGAGGCCTTCTTGGATATGGAGAAAGGGAACCCTTTTCCTATTTTATATTCATTTCATTATGTTTAAAAAGAGATTGAGAGGTTATTTCATTGGGTTGAAAACAAGATTCACAAGTTATTCTAATATTTTTTTGTGTGTGCTTATAACACTAAAATTATTTATATATTTAGTTTCATAGGAATAACTCCTAAATTTAGTAAATTTCAGTGATTCTCTTATTCCATGTATCAAGAATCAAATATATTACAAAAGCACTTTTTTATTCCATGTGTACAAGGAATTTAACATGTAAGTTGACTCCTTATCCAAAGGACTCCATATAGAGGTTGAGAAATAGACACTAAAAAAAGAATCTATTACACAATCTGTCAAATATGTTGTTTGAATACTATGATAAGATTAATATAATGGTATGGAGAGATGTTTGTGGTATCTGTAAAACCATACTAGAAAAGGACTTACACTTCAAGAGAAGAAATGGTTATTATTTTTTATAAGCATATAAGATTCAAAGAAGGCATGATAGCTTTGCAACTTATAATTGTATTTTGTTCACACTCCAAGAGGACATTCGAGTCATGGAGGAAAATGAGCATATATGTTTATTGATAGGTTGTGAAAGTATTAATAGTTTATAGTCTTGAACACAATTTTAGATTTTGAGTATTTATTTATTACATAGTATAGAATCCATATGCACATATATAAATATGGTTTGTTTGTTTGTTTGTTTGTTTGTTTGTTTGTTTGTTTGCTTGCTTGCTTCTTTGTTTGTTTTTATTTTTTTTCAATACAAGTAATAATTTTTTAATGGTTAAAATAAAAATCTATATTGTTAACAACAATTTATATAAGTTTTTTTATTAATTAGTAGTCTTTGTTTAGTATTAATTAATTTTTCTTGTAAAACTTATCAAAGCTCAATTATCAAAAATAATAAGGAAATAAAGAAATTCATCATTCATTTGTGAATGTAGGTTAACATACCCATTGAAACTTAATACTTTAATTTTTACTTTCAATATAGTGGAAATCTATATTAAATTTAAAAAATAAATATATTTATATTAAATTGTACAAAGACATTTTTTTATACAACCTCATATGTAGATGTCAAATAAAATGTAAAAACCATTATATTTCCAACTATGAAAGGATTAAAAATGACGAGAATTAGAACATACAAATATAATAAAAACACTATAAATATTTTTATAATACTTTTAATTGAAAGAGAAAAAAAACATAATATTACTTATGAAAATTACACAAAATTTTTAATTTATTAAAGGTTAATGAATTACATACACCCTATAACATCCCAATCCATTATCATTATAGTGAGGTGTGGAAGCTTGAGATGTGAAAAATTTAATTGAAATGAAGATGGGAGGAGCTTAAGAATCAATATCACACACACACACACACACACACACACACACACAAGGAAAATATATGAGAATAAGGGATCAAAATTGCTAAAAAGGATGAAGATCAAAATAATTACCAACTTGAAGGGACAAATCAAAGATAAATGGCAGGGGGGCTTGAAGAGAAGTATTGGAAACCAAGTGTGAAGTTAGGTTGATTATGAAAATTTATTGTAAATGTAAAATGTACATGTGAAATGACATCAAATGTAAACGAAAAAGGAAAGTATGAAATAATATGAAACATAAATGCCACGACATGTGCATTTTTGATGGAAGGAAAGTTATATAAATATATTTTTATTAAAATATTAAGAAAATCCCTCCTAGGTTTAGGGTTAGCACTTTTTGATGAAACATATGTGTAATTATATTTGGGGAGAGGTATCTCAAGTTTGAATGGGAGATAACGTTTTTTGGGTTGTGTGTGAGAAGATTTTTGGGAGGTTGTGCACCTCCCTGCCACCATGGCATGGGGGATCCATATTCTGATGTAAATTTCTATTTAGAATTAATGAGAAGAATCCATATTCTAGAGCCATGTTCTTATTTGCAATAGTTTTTTGTGCATTGCAACAACTTGTGGGTTAGTTTGTTTTACTATTTTGTGTTGCAACAACATGTTTTTTAGGCACAACAATTTGTGAAATATAATGTCTCAGTTTTAGTTTGTTGTTTGTAGATACTATACGTTCAATTTCTACAACTGTGTGTCATTTATTTTGTTGAGCATAAATGGTCCTAAGTTGAGGTCGACAAGAGAATTTTTATTTGTTTTATTGGAAACAACTTTATGTTTTAAATTACAACAAAGCTATGTGCTTATTTCTAGTTTAGTGTGTTTATTTGTAGCAATAATCCTTATTCATTAGCAGTTGCTTTTGTCATACTCTCCAACAGCTATGATTTTGCAGTGTTTGGTTTTATTTATGTTGGTGGCATAATGTATTTGTTTCCTCCGCTGACGGTGTCACAACTATCTCTGTTTCTGTTGTATTTTGTGTCACAACTATCTGTGTTTGTGTTGTTGACTCTTTTTCCATCATTGTCCATGTCACAACTATCTGTTTTTTGTCGTTGTATGTGCAATATTTTTCCATGTAGAAAATATCTATATTTCTACAATATTATAAAAGTAAATAAATAAATAGAGTGTATTATAAAAACTCATTATTAACGCAAATACCCAAAAACTCCAAGAAGGATGGACCGAGTTGGTGTCTACATACAACTATTTTGAATTGACTTTCTTCATACAACAACACCTAAAAGCACTATATATTTGCATAACATGACAAGGACAACTAAGTGATAAGTGTCCTGCTGCATTTCCTCCAAAACAGATTGGCTTGATTTTTGTTTTCTTCATTGAGGATGGGAAGGCTAACCTACGATATCCCCTCAGGCAATCTCTTCTTACATTGTTGAGTTCACATGCCATTGCCATAGGGAATCCTTGGACGCACCATTGTGAGCCTCATCAATATTTTCCTCCATTGTTAGTATTAATGTTGCTCCAATGCTTTATATAATATGTTAAGCCAGTTCTACTTGATTTGAAACCTTTGTCTCTGCCATTAGTGTTGCATTGAACCAAAAACACTAATAGATCAATGAAATATGAAACCATTATGGAAATGTTGTTGTTTGGATAAAAATACATTGAAGGCAAGGAAGCCATGCATGTATTTTGCTTCTTGGATGGAGTAGTGCAGGATTCATAGATTCTAACTAATTTATTAACCTCTAAAACTCTCCTCGACTTTTCCTCTCACTAACGAGACATGATGAACACCATCCAAGTGGCCACACAGACTTGTCCCTCCATGTAAAGTTGTGGCCTCCACAACACAAATGAAGTTATATTGATTAATATAATTACATAATAATCCCTAAAAGGAAGAAATGATGATACTCATCACATTATTGTACAATTAATTTCAATTAATAATTGAGGAAATATAGTTCTTATTATACTCCTCATAGAATTGATTTCTTAATCATGTCCTATTCATCAACCTTAAAAAAACCTTGTTCTAATAATAATCCTTGATTGTCTATAGAAGTTTCCACTGTGTTGAGGTTTCTCTTGACATGGATGAGTTCAATCAAGTCAGCAAATTTAACCAATAAACGCTTGATTCGATGTAGAATATGGGCTAATATCTGCTTAGAATTCCCTTTTTCTCTACTCACATGCTAAATAAGAATCATTGAATCCACAAAGACAATTAGGTGATGAATTCCCTAGGAGAGATCCAAATCCAAACCTTGCCACAAAGCTAAATATTCAGCATGATTATTTTAAGACCCCTAGGCCCCAATCATATTGAATATTCATTTCTTTGTCGGGGAAAAAGATAATATAACTCATAATTTTTTAGAAATGTATTTTGCAGTATTTATTTTAATACCTATTTATAATTAATGATATAAATAAATTTCATGAAAAAACATATAATGTAAGACCCAAGGCCTTATTAATTTAGAGAAGAGTCAAATCTATATCTAGAATATTCGCAAGAGAAGATAAGGTCAATTAAATAGGTCAATGGGATTTAATGCGATTAATAAATGCCCTCGATCGAGATGCAAGTTAGAGGGTGGCCCCACATGGTAGTTTAAATGATAAGTATGTCAAGGTACACCACCTCTGTCCCTATCATGACCACAAGTTGAGGCATGCTCAAATGTGCAACGAGCAGGGGTGGGAGACAAACTTCAGTTATTTGCGATGAGTCGAGTTTATGACGACAATCTGGTGCATTCGGTTAAACACACCCTGATGAGTGTGCAATGATGAGTTGTGCGATGAAAAGTTGTGAAGCTCCAACAAGTTACTCGAAGAGTCGAAAAACTAAGATTGGGAAAATTGACTAAGTATGGGTGCACGTGACGAGTTGGTGGGCTGAAGTGCGGAGCGGATGACTTGGCAGGCCGACATGCAGAACAAACGAGTTGGTGGGCTGATGCATTAGTTGGCATTTTCAAGGGTGCATTTTTGTGGTCGACCGACCCACCTTAACCATGGAGGACACATATATTATTCTAGAAATGGCTCCAAATTCTCTCTGCCTCCACAATTAATTTCCTTTTCCATACATGTGCTCATCTCAATTCTTCTTGCAATCTTCTTTTTTTTTTCCATTTCACTACCTTTGATCTAGATAAATCACCATTGACATATGTGACATCAATGACCTAATGGAAACATCTTTGTCAATACTTGTCCAACATCCTTGTTATGCCAACAACGCCTTTGATAGTGGCAACATATTCTAAAAATCTACCATCATCTTCTTTGCCTTTTCTATCAATGATAACATATTTCTAACAAAATTTATAGTTTTAAAGAAAAAATAAAAATATAAAAAAATATAACATGTTTTAATTGCTTGACGAAGTGAACTACACTTGGGACTAAAACTATATATATATATATATAATTCCTTTTTTCTCTTCATGATTCTTTAAAATATTCAAAAGTTGTTTTTGGCATTTTATATATTTTACTAAATTAATTGGTAGATTTAGTTTAAAAAAATGTAGTTTGAAAAATTACATAGTTTCTTAGATTAGAAACTTGCTATTTATTGGTGGACATATAAAATACAAATCAATTATATATAAAAGTGAAGAGTAAAATATCAAAATATTAAAAAAAGAACTAAAAGGTACAAATACATTGTCATAAAACTAAATTTGTTGAAATGAATGAAAATGATAAGCCATCATCATTAATGTTGAACATATCAAAATTACTTTGAATTTAAAATTATATTTTATTTACTTTATTATTAGTGTAATGGAGAAATATAACCACCATATGCAATAGGTGCATGAAGCTACCTCTAATTAGCTATAACCATTAAGGTGCACTAAGATGACTCTAACAGATTATAACCTCTAAATGCACTAAGATGTCCAAAAATACATTATAATTACTCGGTACACCAAATTGCTCTTTATATGGATGTGGATGTGAGTAAATAAATAGATTAAGATCAAAATATTAATTTAATACTCTATCTCTCGTCTAGAGTCTTAGAAAAGAGCACGAAAGCCCACTATTTCACCCACATAAACCGAGAAAAAGTATAAGACCACCTTTCTCACCATGTATGATTATCAATTTTTCTTAAAAATAAATATTTTTAAAAATACTTTTATCATCTTTATTATATTAAACTTTGTTTAAGTTGACCACCCAAAAAAAATCCTCAAAGTATTGGGTAAAACACCGATCCTATGATATTCACGATTTAATACTTGACACGTCGTCCCAAAGCCT
>APFE030887918.1:23404-58432 GCA_000404065.3 Pinus taeda | reverse complement strand
CGACATAACAATAATAATGTAAGGGCACAATAATAACAATAGTGGGCTTCTATGGGGCACAATAGTAACAATATGGGCACTACATGGGTACATCAATATAATAAGTGGGTTGTACTAATAAAACTAAGGGGTTACAGTAGTGGTATAGGGGCCTAACAATTGGTCACAAAATTGTTGTTGCATGAATTGAATGGTGACTTGAGATCAGTTAAATACCTAATGAGGTGCACTAGTAGCAATGGTTATGATACCCAATGCTCTATGTCCTCCAACAAAATTGATTTGGTAAGGGGGATCATCCCATCTCGTGGTGTTGGCATCACTACAAAAAATTTATATAAATATATAATATTAAATATATGATAATAGCTTTCACTTCAAAGGAAATATGTTATTTTTAAATATAAGTGTATTGAAATTAACAATAACATAAATATATAATAAATTTTGGAAATTTATATAAATATATGAATAATAGCTTCCACTTCAAAGGAAATATGTTATTTTAAATATAAGTGTATTGAAATTAACAATAACATATAAATATATAATAAATTTTGGAAATTTATATAATATATAATATTAAATACTAAAAATTTATAAATTTTAAAGATAATATAAAAACTTAAGATAAAATTTATAAAAAAATAATTGCAGGTTTAAAACAAAAAGAATTATACATTAAAATTTCATTGATACAATTATGAAAGGAGCACATGGATGAATTCATCGTTATCGTTCTTGTTAAAAACAAATTTATACTTGAAAATAACATTATAACAAAGCATATACTCGAAAATAACATTATTGTTGGCTTTGTCTTTGTTCTCTATTATTAATTTTTTTTTAATACAAATTTTAGAATATTCTTATAGTATCTAAGTTTATTTACATCATTAAATTTTCTATAGTTCCAATCTACACAGATAATGGTTTTATGCCTTGATGAACTTGATATCCATTTCAAAAGTCTTGAAAGAATTTTTAATCTAAGGATAGCCATTTGTGTTTATGATATACTTATGAATCACTTGCAAGGCGAAGATGGCAGTGACTCACGAGCAGTAATAAAGCCTTATAATATGGACAATTCATAATGAAGGACACAACTACAACAACAGAGAGACTAAATTCGTCACCATGGATAAATATATCCATACCTGAAAGGTTTTTTCTGAGAATAATCAATCAAGTAAAGTGAAAGTGAGAATAGTTCCTTTGAACATCAAACACAATTTTCCTTTAATTTACGACAACCAAAGAAAGATGAATGCATATTTATTAGGGAAATGAAAACCCCGAAATGGAAAAAAGCATACAGTGAGTGCACTAATCGGGAATCGACACCTAGTCTCAACCCGACAAAAATGAATGAACAATTAATAACGAAATGAAAACCTTGAAATGAATAAACCATACAGCGAGTAAACTAGCCGTGAATGGAACCCGGGTATGTTCCTGCCAAAAACAACACTGGCAAAACATTGAAGATACAAAAAAAAATCACACCAAGTGAGAGCATTGAAGCACGGAAAGCATCAGTTCGACTCTTCTAACAAATTCATAGGTTATCCCTTTACATCGTCATCCTGCTTCCTGTAACTCTCATTTTGCCAACCCTTTTACATCGTCGTCCTGGCAGTTGTAACTCTGGTTTTTCCAACCAAAAACGAATATAATTACAAACCCTAGAGGGTCGGTGGCATGACTGAGGAGGGTTTTTACCAGAAAGTAGTTCGACAGAGCTGTCCACCATGTCGATACTGAGCCCGTCCATAAGACCTGAGAACAAAATCAATACAAATAAGCAATAATTCTAAACCGTCTTACTGTTAGAGAGACCAATGCGTGATTATGTTAAACCGTTTTTTCTGTTATTCATTAACTTATTTCAGTTTTAGATCAACGATCAAAATTCATTCAATCATCTAACACACACATCCACGGTAAACAATAGGACACAGGGGCCGTTGGGGGAATGGGTTTCAAAGGGAAACGCCTTACGATGTAATTAAAAATATCCATGATTAAGTAAAATTGAATTTCAATAATAACCAATAATATCTCACACACACAGTTTCACAAAAATAATAATAAATTTTAAATAAGTTATAATTTTGTTAATATTTTAGAATAAGACTTCGTAATTTTAATTTAATTATTAATAATTATTAGATAGTGTTGTAGCAAACAACAATTCTCCATTAAATTTTGTGCATAATAATGGTGACCTTGTATTATTCTAAATATTTAGTTTTATCCTTTATAAACACTACGAGCCTTATTTATGCTTTTTAATAATAATTTTGCATTTAAAAAAGAATCGTTAGAGCCTTAACATAACTCATAAAATCTTCCAAGTAGCATAAAATATCTAAATTACTTGTTTATTTCGATACCCTGGAATCCCGGAACCCCGAGATCTTGTAACTTTTATGAAATTCAATATTAAAAATAACTTACGGGGATGCAGGTTCCTGAGATTACGCCATCTTTTCTGGAATGATGCACTTAGGAGAGTTGGCACACATTTTCATCTTTGCACCAATATTCTATTATAATGAAAAAGGATATGCTTCCGCCACTCAGTGCTTTTAAGCTCGCTTTCCTTGGAAGCCCGTAACATTCCTATTATATAACCTTATGGGCATCAGGGTACCCGGGTTCCATGTCACCCTAACAAAGATGGCCCATATTCCTGATTGTTTTATGTTTTTATTTTATTTTACGGTATGTGGCCCCCTTTTCGCTTCAATGTCCCACGTACCCAGAAACCCGTCACATATTTTAATTCTTAATTCATAAAACTTATGGGTATTTGGGATTTCAAGTTTTCCTTTCTCTTATTTAGCTATCATGTGCCTTATTTCGCTAAAGATTTTGATTATTCCATTACAGGATTTTCCCATTTGGTCTTTCACTTCGCTTCCTATCCCATATTACCTAGATTCCTAGAATCCCGGAGACATAATTAATTCCAAATTCTAAACTCTTACGAGATTTAAACTCCTGAGTTATTATATGGAATTTATCAAGTGGCTTCCCACATCCTCCTCATCTAATCAATTTAACACTTTATTAATGGTCTGCACTGGCACATTTATGGTGAGCAATAGTTTATTTAACGAGTTTTACACCATTATTTTTACCATTTTGTTTGTTGTTTCCTGTTTCTAACTCTGTTATGCTAATTTTCTCTCATCTACTTATAAGAAAGCTTTGAATCTTCTCACCAAGATGAAATGAAGAAGAGTAAGCTAAAGAAGAAATATCCCACTAACAACCCGCGAGCCCATACATAAAAACAATTGATGTAAATCTTCCGGACGCAAGGATTTTCTCCAACATAGTTTGTACCAGAGACTCGGGCCACTCTTCTTGGGAAAATATTTTAAAAAACCTTGAATATGGAGGGCCATTACTCACTCTTGCTGGCTTATTTGGAAGTGGAGAAATTCTTTCATTTTCCAAGATGCCAGAAGGCCGGTGTCTGCTCTTTTGAGCATTATTAAGGCCTCCCAGGTTCCCTGAGCTATCAGAACCATGTATCTCTTGCAACTCAGTTCCTCTGTCGGGACTCGCATTCGGTTGTATTTGGATTTTATCTGTAATATCTATCGAAGTCTCCCTTGCCTGGATCATTGCTGGCATGTGGAGTGTTTATGTATCTGGTTATTTCGCTGTATTTTGTTCGAGTCCGGTTTGCCTGGAGCAGTTCCTCTGTCGGGACAAGCTTTCGGTTGTATTGGGATTTTATCTGTTATATCTGTCGAAGTCTCCCTTGCCTGGATCATTGCTGGCATGTGGAGTGTTTATGTATCTGGTTATTTCGCTGTATTTTGTCCGAGTCCGGTTTGCCTGGAGCAATGCTGTCACGATTCTATGTTAGTATGTCAGGATCTATGCTGTCATGGAGCTTTTTCTCTGGCCTCGGGCTTTCGCCCTCCATCATGGCTGGGTTTTTCTTGAAAATATCCTTATGTAATCGCTTCTCTGAAGCAGTCTATATATTTCCTTAATATAAATATCAAGATTTTTCTTCTGAAAAAAAAATGGGTGACAGTAAGAAAACTAACAATTGATGATGAGACTCCCACTTTTGATCCAACCCCACAAGATGCAACAAATTTTTCCTGCATAGAATTGGAGCAAGACCACGACTTATAACCTAAAAAGATATGGTCAAAAGGTTCGTAAAAAATGTAAATATCATAGAGCGGAAGTTTCATACTAAAAAAGGTAATATAATTTGCTCATTCACAGTGAAATACCTTCAATCAATGTATCATTTTCCGAATCCACAATGTTTGTTTAATACAAAAATATGTAGATGATTTTATCAAGAAACATGGGGAACCGACCGACTCCATCAGAGATTGGAGAAAAGACCTAAACAAGCACAAAGTAGATGAAAGTGGTGAGTACTTTATAGATTCAATAGCCTCTCATTTTAGTCAAATAGCTACCATGTTATGTAGATTGCATGCATATCCCATTGGGTCTCCTTAATTGATGGGGCTTCTAAAGGTTTTATTTTCGATTGGGCCATTATATTATCCATTAACTTGGTCAAGCACATTTTGGGTTTTTATACATCCTACATTGTCTCTGAAAAAGAAAATACCTCCATTCTATATGTCAACCTACATCATGGATGCTCTCTATTTTTCTCTTGATTTCCTAGCCATGGGTTGGAAGTGGACTACTTTTGACCCCTCTCAAATTCATATTTATCACAAAACTCTTTGGGAATCTAATTAGGACTATTTTTGACCCCTCTTGAATTCATATTTATCACAAAATTCTTTGGGAGTCTAATTATTCTAGCCAATTTTATTAAATTTGCCACTGGGTCATTATTCCTTTGTATGAAATCATTTTTGGAACCAAACCTCCCAAGATGTCCCTTGAAGCTATGGAAAACTTGAAAAATATTGGGAATTGGTTCAGTGAAGTATTATTCACCTATATCAGAGTTTTGGGTAGTTGTGTGGCTCCCCATGTTCTGTCTCTTTACATTCCAGACAAGCTCTTGTGTAGGGAGGTGGCTTACCAGATAATAGGCCATGGAATCACCAAAGCATTGAAAAATAGTAAAAAAAATATTTGGTCGAAATTCCCTCTGTCTTTTTGTATTTTATCTCTAGCCAATTATGGTCATGTTGAAAAAAAGCTACAACCAATTGAGGCGTTGAGAATAGCTACCATCCTTGCTAGGACATATGATCTTGATGGAATAGGAAAATAAATTACCTCTACCTCTGGCATCAGAAGATATATTAATGAACAAAACAAATTTGATGATATATTTGATGAGGCCTCTTACTATAGCACAATTCTGAATAGTGTAGATGAAACATTGTTAGTAGAGGAGCGAAAATCGTATTTCACTTACAGGGATTCCAGACCGGCCTCTTTTCCTTTGGACATTTTGAAACTCCCTCTATAGAAACAATCCTATTTGAAAGGCTCTAGATATTCCACTCATAAATAAGCTTCCTCTCAATTAGTAGCCCCTAGTTAGTTACAACAAAAAACAACAACAAGTACTTCAAACCCTAGAGGAGAAATACATACATTGGGCCCTAAAATGGAGAAGGTATGGCATGAATTTGATGAAATTCTTAAGAAACCTAAGAAAGGAACACATGAGATCATAAAATTAGATGTTGAGACTACTCCTCAACACCAAAATACTCTGAGCAATCCCATGACCATGCAACAGACCATGCCTGAGAAAACAACATCTAAGAAGACATCACTTTTCACTCAGCCTAAAGTTGAAATTATTCATGCTAATCCAAATTCTGAAATTATCCTTAATATTGAGTAAATTACTCTCATGGATGTCTTTTATATCCCTATGCATAAGGTTGTAGTGAAAAGAGGCAAGAAAAAGAGAAATTTATATGAATCAAAGGCTTTGGTTCTAGGAAAATTCCCAACTCACTTCTGTGGAAGTCCCTTAGAAAGGATCTTCTACTCCTCCGGCTGATGAGATTGGGAAGTTAACACAATTTATAGGTGTTTATTCCTTAACAACCATTTATAAAGAAATAAAAGTTCAAGAGTTTATAAGAGAGAAAGATGAAAATATTTCCACCGTGGAGCAGGACTTTATTAAAGAAAAAGAGAAATTCAAAACTCAGTGTAAAACAAAGTTAAATTAGAAGGCTATTGCCTTGGCAGAGCTTCAAAATAAATTCAATACACTTCATATTAAATATGCAAAGGAAATTAAGTCAAAGTATGAAAAATGAGAGAATCACAATAGAAACTGGAGCAATTGCAGGTCAGGACCCCACATTTGGTAAAATTCAAACAGGAAGCCTATCATATTAGTGCTCCAGATCAAAAGAAGCAACAATTATTTTGTGATAAATTGGAATTAATTCAAGTTCAATGAAAATTTGGTAATACTTTGTCTGATTAATTGGTGGATATGATAATATGTTACGATGAATCCAAACGAGATCTTAATAAGCTACTCAAATGGAAAAACAGTGTTGAAGGAAAGAAATTTGACTTTCCTAAAATTGATGAAATGCAAAAGTCAATTATTTTAAAGCATGGAAATCCATAATTCATTTGGCTAAAAAGATCATAAATGATGCATGGGAGGTATCAAATTCTGTAGTTGAATCTATTAATTATTTATTACTTGAATCAAATCTTGTTTCAAGTTGTCTAGAAGATTCCCTGCTAGATGTAAAAATGTTGCTCAAGGATTGGCTTGAGGAGAGGGAAAAACCGACTAAGAGAATTGACCAACTGACAAAAGTCAAATTGGATCTCAATTGGAAATTATTAGTCAAACCTCATAGTCATTGGATAGTTCTAAAGGAGCTCACCAACACTACCATTCAAACGCTACCACCTTTAAGAGAATCTACCTTCAGTTCTCAAATGCACATTAAGCCTCGTTCTCCTCTAGAGCTAGAAACATTTCTAGAACTCGAAAGATTAATGGAAACAAAAAATTGGATCATCTTTAACTAGCTAAGCGTTGTTACAACTATTTTCTTTTTATGTTAATATTTTTATGCTTTAGTTGAGCATTTTTAGGGAGATTAGTTTCACACCATTGTTGTAAAGAATACTATAAATCTCCTTCTCAAACTCTTTGCAAAAGGTTCTGAATTTTGGAGAAAAAACAAAGCTTTAGTTTCTCTTTTGTACTCAAGTTTTACTTTAATATAATCTGAACCAATTTCAATTCCATCATACACAAATTGCCAGCATTTTGGGTAATTTAACTAGTTTTCTATGCATTTTATTTTTGAAGGAATTGTTTCAATTGTTTAAATATTGTTCATGTATGTGCTTCTATTAATTAGAGAATTATAAATTTTGGTGTGTGTGAATTAAATTATTTGACATACATTGAATAACGAAAACATTTTTCTCTCAGATGTGATGAATTTATAATTAATTTGATTAACTATTCAACCAAATTAATTCCTTTATCAATTATAACAATGTTAATTCGTGAGGATATTCATTGTCATGAACATTATTATATTTATAGCACATATGATTTAATACATGTGGGTTAAATTAATGGATTATATTTTAATTTATACCAGTCTTTATATTAGAATATTAGGTTTAGTAGCTTTCACCACCACCTATTCCATTTCCAAACAAAATTATTTGTAAAGGCGTACTAGACCCAAAATACTTGTGGAACCACCATACCAAATGGAAAAGAATCTAATTTGGGGCTCTGACTAGGTGGATTTCCTCAAATGTTGGTACAATCGGCTTTGGCCATCAACATTTTTGGCGCTAGAAAGAGGGCCATGTGACTTCGAATGGAAAAATGGTCACACATTAAAACTAGCAGACATCACAAGAGTCAATCACCTCCACAACAATCTCCTTGAACTTCTAGACCATATTCCAAATCCCCACCTCCTCAATCTGAAGTTTCAAAACCATCTTATAAATCTCCTAGCCCTGTAAGAAGATCCTCGAGTGATCCTTTAGTTAACACTCCTTTCGCAGATCAGTCAGTTGAGTCCCTTGAGATCCAAACCATTATACAGAGACTTAAAGGGTTCTCAATTTATGAAGAGGATCATGATAGGCCTGAACTTTATGAAGGCATTATTACATCTTCTTTTAAATCTTCTAGAGTCCTTACTAGGGCACAGAGTGACAAACTAGGAATTAAGCCATTTGAATTACAATTACAAACTCATTAAAATAAAAACTCACTTCTAGTGTCGATTATTTTGCTAGCGATAATATAACATCCTCTCCTACTCTTACCCCTACCATCCCATTAATTTCGTCTCAGTCATTACAATATTCTTCCTTACCTCCTTCTCACACTCTATCCTCTTCTATTCCCACCTCTACAACATCAACTTCATCCACATTCTTTGTTTCCACACAACCAACAATCACTACTATTGTTATTAGTTCTACAGGGGCATCATCATCCACTTATACCTAGACTACCCCTTCATCTAGCACATATCCTTCTGGTTCCACTACTACTACCACAATGGTGGATCGCCCATGGAACAACCCTAGAGCTATAGATATGAATCCTCCATTTGGATCCTCTGCTCAAACATTCAAAATTTAACCCAAATGATGGCCTTCTAGTAGAAGAACATCTCCATAAATCTATGTTGGCCATTAGTTTTAATGGTGTTTCTAAATAAGATGTTGTTTGTAGGCTGTTCCCTTATATGTTTGAAGGATCAATCAGGTCATGGTATTTTTCTCTGTCTATTGCATCAATGAATAATTGGGACATATTTGAAGAGCAATTTCTTAAGAAATATGGAGAAGATAAAATACAACAACTTTAATCAATGATTTATTTAATCTTAAAGTTCCCCCAATGAGAAAATCAAATATTTTAACTCCATATTTAACAAACTCTTGAATAAGATCCCAAGTAGATGCAGTCTAGGAGAAGAAGTGGGGGTAGACTGGTATATTAGTGCTCTTCCTTCAAATATATCTATTTTTCTTAACAAGGCACAAAATAAAACACTCACTGATAAAATGAAAGAGGCCTTGGCCGCGGAGAAAAGATTGTTTACACTAGAGAAGGAAGTTGCAGCTGAAGAAATAAATCCTACGAAGAAAGTAACATTTAAAGAGGAACCTAAAAAGAAAAATACCAAAGATCCTTATGATATGGAAGGCCTACAAAAATTCCTTAAAACACTCTCTAATGAAATGGTCAAATTAAGAAAGCAAGTTGCAGAAAGTTCTTCTTCAAGAAGATCCTTCAAACTTATCATATGCACTCAACTAGCTGCACCACTTTCACAAATATCAGCTACTGATGATGATGATGAGGAAGAAGAGGAAGAAGAAGTACAATCTGTATAAGAGGATATTGAAGAAGAATAATTATCTGAGGAAAACAGTCTATGGGATTATATTTTACCTATCTCAGATGAAGAAGAAGAGGAATCCATGCATATCACAACCATAAGCAAAGAATCTACAGATGCATCCTCAAAAGGCTATAAAACTATAAGTGATTCTCCAACTAATAAAGGTATGCCTAAGTAAACCTCTGTTCAAACTACTAACTTTTATTCTACTTCTAAATCATCTTCCTTAGCTTCACCTTCCTCTAAGACATTGATAGTATCTGATAAATTTGAATATAATATTGCCGAGGATAGGAAGAAAACAAATGCCAATATTTCACTCTATGAAGTCAACAAATTAAAAAAATAGTAGAAACTTTTGCTTCATGCTTTGAATGCAGTTCCAACTTCTTCATTACCTTCAACTTTTTTTTAGAGGTGGTTCACGGGTGGCTACTACATCCATAGAAAATATGGGGAAATCAACCCTGAAGGGAATATTTTAAATCCCTCAGCCAAAATAGCAGGGCCTAACCCCAAGGGCGTCGAGGAGAATTGACCCTGTGACCTCTCGATCAGTGAGGTACTTAACAACAGGGACTCAACTAGTTGAGCTAGCCCTTGGGGCTTCATTACCTTCAATAGTTGTAACAACCAAGGCCCCAAATTCAAAGGCTTCCATTTCATCTAGAGACAAGATTGATTCATCAGATGTTATGCTTATTGGAGATGGATCAAATTCACATACTCCTCCTTTTCCCCTAACCTTTTAAATATTTAACAAAAATGTTCATAATTGTCTAGTATATTCAAGAGCTTCATCAAATATCATGCCCACCTCAAAAATATGCTACCCAAATAGTCCAAATTGATAGAACAAAGGTTAGGGTTCTAGGAGAAATGAATCGTTTTTTTATCAGAACCTCACCTAATCCTAAAGTTTTCCAAATAATTGATATTTTGGTTGCTGATATCCCAAAATTTTATTGCCTCATATTAAGTAGAGATTGGTCAGAGAATCTTAATGGTTATTTTTCCACTGATTGGTCTCATCTCTGGCTTCCTCACAATGAAAAACCAAATCAAATTAGGATTGAAAGAGAAGAACACATGAAGTACATAGTAATCAACCTTGATCAGGAAAACAAATATGTTTCCTTCATGAACAATATTATGGGTAATTATTCTTCAGAATCTTTCTTTCATAATTTTCATGCCTTGATCTCACCTCATCCTGATAAATATGTGTCTTCCCAAATTGAAAATTTCTCACAAATAGATTCATCCAAATGTGTAAATATTGTGGATTATTTTGTAGATAATCCTGTAGATAATTTATTTTGGACATTTTATTTTGATGGATAAAAGTCCAATGATGGCACAAGAGCTAGTTGTATTCTAGTAAGTCTAAAAAATGAAAAAAACATGTTAACCTGCAGACTTGAGTTTGAATACACTAACAATGTGGCAGAATACAAAGCATTAGTACAAGGAATCAATAGAGCAATATGTCTTTGTAACACCCTCCTCACATCTACCTAAGCAACCGGCCAACCGGGGTAAACATGCGACGAGAGGCCACTATGATATGATTCAACCTCCTAGGTAACCTTAGGGAAATCGAATTGACAGAAACAAAACACATAGACCTCCCTCAGGTACTTCAGGACCCCCAGGAGCTAATCCACCACTCCAGGTGCCCAACCCCTGAGTTAACCTAGCATTTAAATGAATTAAACTCAAAGTCGCTCCCATGAAAAGGCATGCATGCAACTGTAACCCTACAGTCTCTCTCCCATGCTTGCCTGCCAGCGACTAAAGACCAAAACTATCAGTGCTATGCCAATGAATATGGGATTTTAGCCACGTTTTTAGGCCCAAATCCCAGGTAACGGACTAAAATTTAACTATCACTTAAATCAGTAAAATAACATGGAAATGACAGTACTAAAGAAAGTACTTTTTCAAGACCTTGACTCAACCCCTACTAGCCAGGACAAGCATTTTGTCAAACAATTAGTAAATATGCAACCTATAGGTGTAAATAACAAATATGAGCATAGGGGTCTCATACTTATCTGAGATTTGGTATGAAGCATTGTCTCCTTATCACATTATCTTCCATTTCATCCATGAGGTCATAGATACGTTAATCATTCAATAACAAGTAAGAACATGATGAGAGCAACTTATGGCTGCTGTCATAAAACATGTAAATAACCAACATAGTAGGGACAAAAATTCCAATGAAATCATAGCCATATAAACCACATATAATCCATCATAATGATCATAGAGATACAAGGAGAAATAACATTTCATTAATGACGCAAAATCCAAACTTGGGATGGGACTTCCACGTTCCACCAACCCATAGAATCGTTGAGCCAAATCTCTCTTCATCCATTCACCCCCGTGCCATATTCCAAGCATGAATGTGAGATCTCATATAACATATCAATCAAAACTAATCCAGGGCTTTCATAGGCCATCCACCTCAACCCATAAAACAATGATTCCACCTCAAGGTTGGACATCACAAAACTATCATCATATCGGCATCTAACCAAACCTTCCATGGATCTAGAGTGTTTGTTCCAACCTGGCTTTGACGACTAGTAACTCAACCTAAGACTGTTGTTGGTCTCTAAAGCGTTTGTCCAAACAAGACTTCCAGGACTAGTAACTCAACCCACAACTGATGTCAGGCTTTCACAGCGTTTGTCCGTTTGCGCCCCTTCCCAAGTCACCATGGAAATGGAAATGGCATCAGATTTGGATTTGTTTCCAAGTATATTCTTTTTATATGATATACTAGTATGCTAACGTTATAAAATAGTATTTTGTACAAATAGCTAAAAAGGTCCAAATATTTGTAAGATGAAGTGATAAAGTTTATACATTTGCAAGATGAAGTTTATACATGAGCAAAATTTACATACATGGAAATTTCTCTTTGAAAGTTTAGAAAATATTTAAAATCTTATTTTGCATCTGCATCAGGTTTGAGGTAATTTTATTTTGAAGGACATATTCTATAATACAATTAGTTGTTTTATAGAGCAATTTGATGCAATGGGTAAAGAATAATGTTATGTTAAAATTTTAATGAATTAATTGTCCAAACAAAATTTAGTGGAAGGTATTTTAATATGTTTATTTATTTATATTTTATATATATATATATTAATTTAAAAGTGAAGTGTCATAAGATAATAGAGATTTTATTTATTAATGTTATTTGTAAGTTTTTTCTTATCCATGTTTAATGAGGAAAATTATGGGTATGAAAAGTATTATGTTGTTTATTATTGGGTTGGTCAATTTGTTGCATTTATGAATGTTATTTAGAAAGGATCTATTTAGCATGGTGTATTTTTTTGGATAAACATTATGTATTATTTACTAATTTTATTGGATGATTTATTTTCACATAATTAATTTATAATAAACTTTTGTTTTAAGGCAATTCTAAGAGCAAAGAGATTTTTTTTTTAGCCTCTTGTTTTAGGTATTTGCACTTTTACTTTTGGATATTACATATGGCAACAAGGAGTAGTAAGGGATGATCTTATCGAGGATCTCTTGAGGGATAAAACAATTGTTGAGAAGATCAAACAAAGCCATATACAGGTACAAGAGACATTGCAGAAGTCATGGGAAAAATATAAGGCTAGGCATGACCAACACAAAACATAGAAGTCATTCCACGTGGGAGATAGAGTATGGTTACAATTGAACGATGAGAGGCTTCAAGGTCCAAATAATAAAATAAAGGCTTTGCGGTATGTTCTATTTGAGATACTGTAAAAGGTAGGAAATAATGCCTATAGAGTTGTTATATCCCCATACATGTGTATTTACTTAGTTGTGAATGTAGAGAATTTAAAACTTTAGGAGCCTTCCATGCTAGATCAGGAAGAAGAACATGCCTTACCTTTTATAGAGATTTTAACACCAAATGCTTAGGCATAGTTGACAGCAGATAATGTTTTACATAATAGGTCTATAACTACGAGACATGGGAAAGATGAAATTTGGCGGATTGGGTTAAAAGAAAAACTTCCAAGATAAGCTAAATGGTAGACTCGAGAGAAGGCAGAGCAAAACTTTTCCTCACCTCATTTAGTATAAGCTTTTGGGGACCAAAAGTCTCCCAAAATGGGGAGGTGTGATCTAGATTGGATCGTTAGATTCTTTTCATCCATCTCAATGCTTTTGTAGTGGAAAAAGTGGAGGAATAAGCTCACTAGACAATTTTTACCAGTGGGACACAGTTTGGCAACTTGGAGATTGAAACCTTCAGGGAGCATTTTGAGGCATCAAATGGAATCTTTTGGGGGTAAAACTTTTTCTCTCTAGTATCACGCATTGTTTTCATATTTTACACACACAAACCTTTCCAACAACATAAGAATCACCACAACTAGAGTTCGTAGGCAAAATTTATGCCCCTTGGAAGTTCACCTTCCAATTTTGTCCACAATAATTCAACAGGATGCCACATAACATATCCAACATATCACGAAAACAAGGCCAACATATCATTGTTGCTTCAACAAGTGATGGAAAACACATCATCAATGCACACATGATTTACAAAGATAAGGCCAAACACTATTTGTTTGGACAAGTGATGGAAACATGACATCAATTTCACAATTTATCATGCAACTCAAAATAAGACTAGGCATAATTGTTGTTGAACAAGTGATGGAAATACGTCATCACATTTACATTTTAAAATGCAACAAATGATTTACAAAAGAACAACCATGAAACGCTAACATGTATAGAAACCATTTTTCACTTATCAAGGTGAATAGGTCGCCTCCTTGTGGCGGTTTTGCTTGTTGAACAATCATTTCACCTGGTTCATGCACTGGCATTCTGTCTTTAAGGCACTGTTCCGGATGGAGCCTCCAACATGTGGCTCTTTTATGGCCATTTCTGTCGCAATGACTACAATACATCTTCTTTCTCCAGATCTGCTTAACATGTCTCTTTACCTGTTGTTGAGAGGGTCTTTCACACCTCATCCTTTTGTGTGCTACTACTCTTTTCCAACACTTAGAAAATGTATGGTTATGTAATCCACAAAAGGAACATGTTTTTCGGTGCCATGTTTTACGTTCATCATTAAAATACATGATTATAATCGAAATGAACATTCGAATATCGAAACTGGTTATACCTTTCCTTGCCATCTCTGGTGTAAGTATGGAAATGAGAGCTTGCCTCAACTCTTTCCCTATAATGGGCACTACCATGGGATGATGGGGATGTTTCCCCATCATTCTCTTTCCTCGACGATTTCGAAAATGTCTCAAAAGAATCTGACACCTTCGAGCATTCTCCTTTGGTGTATCTCGAGCCTGCAAATTGAGGTCTCTTCACAACCTCAAAGGGTTGACTTATGCCTTGTTTATTAACACCAAGTTCTTCTTCCTTCATGTGCTTCATCCTAGTAAGGAGCCTCGTGTTTCTTCCTGTAATTGGGATCTCCATATCTCTAACAGAAAGCATACTATGTGAAGATGAAACCGAAAGGAAATCAACATCTTTTACCTCCTCTGTCGATTTGGAAAGAAATGATGAGGGCTTCTCATCATCTATTGTTGGTGGTTCACTAACTATCGTGGCGCATTCCCCAACTTCCTTTCTGACATACCCAAGTCCTGTTCGACACGGTAATTCCTCTACTTTGATGGGGTTGATAATGCCTTGGCCATTGACGCCCAAGCCTTTTCCTTCATACCCCATTTTCTTCAACAGTTTGGAACCAATTCCTCTGGTATGATTTTCAAAAACAAGGAAATCATCATTAGGACACATACATGAATTCTGATAATTACATTTTACCTCACAAGGGTCATGGTGCAGATTTTCTAAGGCCTCGTCCTTTGCTTGCAGCTGTCATAGCAAACTTTGTTTCTCCTCTTTCTCTTCATGTAGACACATCTTCAATTCAACGTTCTCTGTTTGAAGATTATTTTTGTTGCACTTCAGTTCTTCCAGGGCCTCTTCCTTGGCCCGCAACTGAAGCTGCAATCGATCCTTTTCCTCTGTCTCTTTTTGTAAGGTTTCATACATTATTTCCACCCTTTTGGAAATTTTGAGCATGGTTCTGTACATCACTTTTTCATCGACTTTTGCTGCACATTCCATTGTTCACGCTGCAATTCACATCCACGCAAAGACCACTTTGATACCACTTGATCCAGGTCCGAGTGTGACAAAGGACCCTTCCACGACCTTTTACTTTCGTGATGTGTTAAATTTCATTTTTAAAATAACATAAGTGAATACATCTGCATGTTGTAAAGAAGAGGAACATGTCAATCGTCAACACATGAAAACATAAGCCATTGATAACGGAGTTCGTCCAGGAGGGATTACGTCTCTGAGCCCCGGTGTCAAGATGGTGTAGGCTGCTGCATTAAGTGTTGTCATAGTGATGATGTACATAGAGGTGATGTCGCTATCATACAAGGAAAATTCCCTCACACAGGAGTGGCTCCAAGATATGTTCCCTACAGGAACTCTCAATCAAAAGACTCCTATTAGTATGACACAAAACTCATGCATGATGATCATCCCAGCAACATGGCATAAAAGGGATCTCAATGCAAACATGCATGAAGAAAACATGAGTATCCCATCAACATACAACAAAGGGATCTCAAAACACAACATGAAAAATCATGACAACAAGTACATCACATAGATGATTCCGCGTCACATCAAGAAGAAATCATGAAAACAAGTAATGAACAAGATCCCTCATCAACATCAAACAGGGATCTATGCTACACAATGCATGGCAAAAGAATTACATGAACACTGCATATACCTCACAACCAAGGGCCATCTGAAGAAGTGATGTCAAACTGTTGAAGCTGTTCGTGCCATCAATCTCACGACATCGAATCACACGAAAATGACTGCTCGCCCATGAATGGCACTCCACTTAGAAAAGTGGCTGAAGAATAGAATGCGAAAATGAAAAATCTGAATGCACCATCAGATTTGTGGCATCGAATAGTGCAAAATGGACTGTCAAATTTCTGAATTTTGAGAAATTGAGAATCTGGGGCTCAAGGAATCTTTTAGATCCCCCCTAGATTCCTCAAAGATTATGCTCCATGTTTGGACTGGAAATCTGCAACTCAAAAGGTGAATTTGACGTCGCCATTGCAATCCTTGCGGAAAACCGTGAAAAACAACTATAAACTTCACTATATTCCAACATGGAGAAAAATTACCTCCTCGGGAAAATTTCAAGAATCATGGTTCCGCTCCCGGTTTCTACAGTAGTCATGGTTCCACCTGCAACATATTAAAATATTATGTGTCTCGAAAAATGTGTCATGAGTCTGCTCCTGGTTCCATTGCTTATGGTTCTGCAGTATGCCCCTATCTGCTCTCCATTCCGCCACCTCTCTCCTCGTGCAAAAGAAGTTAAAGGGTTAAATACACAATGGCGATGGACTTAACAAAGCCAACCCACATGGCTCAACAGTGGCAGAGGAGGCTATGAAGGTGGAGATTGCGGTTTCAAATCTCCAAAATAGCGTGTTAACATTTTATTTGTTGGGCGCATTAACACATTTAATCATTGCAATGAAGCGCGGTGTTTGAGGTTGGTTTTGGTTCATACATAGTACGTTGTATTTATGGGATCTCCCGCTTGGTTCGACCCCCACTGGCGCCCTTATCATTATTTCCCATCGTCAGTTATGAGGTTTTCAGGGGTGTGGGATGGTGGACGGTGGCCCGTGCCCACCCCATTTATATATAATACATAACGTTTTTGTGGTTGCGGTTGGACCAGCGAGGTCATGGCTATCGATCCTTCCCAAAAAAAAATTGTTATTTGTTGGTTGGGCGAGGTGGCGGGGTTGGTGGCCTGCCACCTATTCATATATTTTTTTCTTTAAAAATAAATAGGGCATTTTTAAACTATTCGGATACTAGGTCGAAGGAGACAAACTAACTAGGCCACAAATTCACCCGGAATCTAGCTAGGGTTGGCCGGAATCCGGTTGTCTTGTTCTGTCCAAATTGTGGCCTCCTTAACCCTGCCCAATCAGCAAAAAGTCAACTGAACTTTGACTGCCTCTATCTTCTTCATCCAGACTCGGATTGACGAACCGTTCGTGCCACCATGATCATGACGACGAGATATTTAACATGAACCTAGTTCAAGCATAGTCTAAAAACTTTGATTTTTGACCCTTCCTGAGTCCTCTTGGACTTCTGCATGTGTTTGGAGCCACCTGGATCAATAAACTATAGCCATTACTGACTCGCCACTCTAAACCAAAATCCACCAAATAGGAGTGGAGAACTACATGCCAAATCACTGAGATATTGTGTCTCGATTGGATACCACACCTTGTCCTCCAGAGACAACGAAGCAACATATTTCTAAATAATCACCTATGTCCAGAGACTCTAGGTGGATATAAGTCTCCATGTTATTTTTGTAGTAAGGGATTTTGAAAATAAGAATATATTTTTGAGGCCCCAACCACCAAGTAGTTTCAAACGACCACACTGCTTCAATGAACACATGGAAAGACAAAATGTTCGATCAAGCCCGCCCACAAAAATTTGAAACACAACCTCTAGATTTTCTTTGGGTCACCCCTAGGAATCCAAGATAAGGACATCCAATAAACCTATATTTCTTCTAGAACTGATTTAACTAGTATCAGTCTTCCTTCCCTAGACAACCACCGAAAACGCCAAACATTGAGCCTTTTATTTAACTTAGAAAATAGCCAATGCAAATCACCTTTTAGATAACTATTTGGCTTTAAGTTGAGGCTGAGAGACTTGAACCCAAATTAAGTTCCATGATTTCATAAGGGAAAATTTATCGAACATAGACAATCGCATGTACCTCCAGATTATGTACAAAAATGGAGGAATTCCTCACATTGATTACCATCTCAATTGAAATACCAAATAATATTAGAATCTCAGCCAATTTAGTTATATCACAGCCAAATCCATTGCAAAAAATAAGGATGTCATCAACAAAAAGAAAGTGTGTGATGGAGAACAGCTGAGCAACAACCACACCCTCAAATTCCCTTTGATGAACCACATCCTTGATCATAGGACTAAGACCCTCAACAACAAGAATAAATAAAAGGGGGGGTAATGGGAACCCCTGACGAAGACCACATTGTGCTTGAAAAAAAATGAGAGGTTGAGCCATTAAGTAGGGAAGAAAAACAGACATAGGTTAAGCATCCCATAATCCAATTTATGAAATGAATATCAAAGTCCACCTACGTAAGGAGAAGATGAATAAAGGACCGATTAAATTTGTCATATGCTTTAGATAAATCAATCTTGAAAACCACAACCTTCATTTTCAACAACTTTATATTGTGTGATGCCTCATGGGCTGCTTCAAGGGCCTCATGAATTTGATGCCCTTCCTAAAACCTAAATTGTTCTTGAGATACAATTTTAAAGAGAATAGGCTTGATCCTTCATGCAATGATATTTGAGATGACTTTATAAACACATTTACATAGGGATACAGGCCTCAAATCCTCAAAATATGTCAGGTTGTCAGCCTTTGGAATGAGGGCAATGAAAGTCGATTTAAAAGTGGGGAGGATCCATCAATATTGGTGAGACTCATGCACAACTCGGAGAAGCTCAAACCCAATAAAATTGAAGAAAGAAGTAAAGAATTCTACAACACAAACATCTTGACGCAGTCTCTTTATCTTTTTGAAAGCTAGAAATGATTTCTTTAAGCTCGACTTCCGATACATCTGCCATCAGCTCCTGGTTTTTAGTAGCATCCATAAAGCTCAGAAATAATTGTGCCACCCTAATAATCTCAAAAATGTTAATCCCTTGGGTATTTTGGATGATACCCCTAAAGTGATTCATTGCCACATCAGTAAGCTGATCAAAATTTGATATCTCACACCCCTTATCATCTAGCATCCCCCAGATAGTATTTGTAATTTCCTTCCTTTAGCGTAGGCATGGAAAAATTTGTGTTTTCATTGCCATTGTAGAACGAAATGGCCCTACTCTTGAGCCTCCATGACACTTGCTTCTTCGCCAATATATCCTTCCGCCTTGTCACAAGTCTGTGATCAGAGTCACGTGACTCATGTGATTGAAAACCATCAACCCCAAACTAAGAAAAAGCCTCATTCTTCTTTTCAACCTCCAATAAATATTCCTCCTCCCTCCTTCTCATAGACACCGTCGAGTCTTTAACCACACCTTTGAAATGTTTAATATTGTAGGAAAATTGTTCTACAATAGATACATCCATATGACCATCATAAAGACTCTAATTGTGCTTAACCAGCTCATAAAAATTTTCATCATTAGCCAATGAGCATTTATTTTAAAAAGGTTGACTAGTTTACGTAGAATCCCTTTGAGCTCTAAACAAATAGGGGAATGATCAAGAAGTCCTCTAGTACCCACCCATTGCCGAATAAGAGGAAAGGAAGGCAATCTAGTTTCAACCACCAAAAAATGATCAATCCTCTTAGCTACTTGATCGTCCCCCACTCTTTGGTTGTTCCAGGAAGGTTTTAGTCGAACAAAGGGAACATCAATAAGAGGATAGATATTGAGTGTAGGAGAAAAATATTCATATAGTGCATCCATCCTCATCCGAGAGCCCCATGACTTCACATCACCCATTGAGAAGTTTAGGTCACCACTTAGTAGAAGGTTAGTAGATCTCAAAAGAAAATTCCCAAACAAAGAGTCCCTGAAGGCAACACAATCATTATGAAATCCATACATATTTAAAAAAGTGAAAACTTGTTCCAACTATGTAGAGTAACACGCCATCCCCATGCGAGAGTGGATACTCCAAAAATTTTGAGGTCGAATCTTTTTAGAGTCCCAACCCAAAGAAATAACTCCACACTAGTCCCGCACATCACTAACAATAAAGTTCTAGCATGGAAACAAAGACTCTAATAAAAGAACCAGACCATCCCCAACCCCAAGGATTTCTTATAGAAATATCACATCAAGGCATTCGAAAGAGAACAATCATTTTAGTGCCAAATTTTTGGGCGCACTAGCCAACTAATGAAAATTGAAGGATAGGATTTTCATAAGGGAACCCCTTGAAGGGGATTCACTACTCCAAGTTACCCATCCATTGATGTTTGATGACTCGACGCCAATTCCACACCCGCCTTTACTTTGGCCAAAGAAATATCTGATTTCATCCCTTTCTCTTTACCCAAGGAGGCTTGAACAACGAGGATGACACTAGATCCTGTGATAACAAGTTGAGAATGCAAGTTTTGTATAATATCACCCTCACCCGACTCCCGATAACAAACCAAGATCACAAAGGCACACGAGGATGTATATCCTCATGATTCAAAGGGCATAATACAAGGAGCATTTTGTAAGGTGGTAGGATAGCAGATATAAACTTTTTTTCAGAAACCAAACCAAAACTTAAAAGAAGACTAATACTTAAAGTGTCCATTCAAGGACCAATATGTAAATTTTGCAGAGAAAGAGGGACCAAATTACTAGGATCTGAAGAGATTTCCAGAGATGGATCATCCCGTGCCGCAACTAATGATGGAGATTCCACTTATAAGGGTTCTGAGCGAGAGACCAGCAATGAACTTAGAATGGCATAAACATTTGTCACCGTGTCCTGAGCCCAACCACTATCCATAGAAGGATCACCAGTAGCAACCCCTAAGGCCACCCATCCATCGTTTCCTTTTTGAGGATTGGTCCTCATTTGATGTACCCTTGAATAAGTGATTTCTTAGCCAAGAAAACAACATCATCCATTTCAACCTCATCCCCCACACATAGACTATATGGCATAGGATCCAAAAGCTTCTTTTTAACTTTGGATAGATGACCTGTTACCCCATCCTATTATATCTCATCACTAGAAACCTCGTACACTGAAACTCTTGGCCCTAACCCAATAGGAGGATCTGTGGCAGGAGCTTCTTGATTGACAGAGGTTTGAGGCACACCCCCGCCGACCAGTCGGTCAGATGGTATATTTGAAGCCCCCAACACTAAACCCTCAACATGACCAAAAGTGTTCAACCACTGAAGGAAGAAGAATGTGGAGGACGACCACTCAAACTAAGATAAACGAAACCACCTCCATTAAAACCCTCAGGAGTCGGCCTGGATAAAGAGAAAATACCTTCATTTGCAAAAGTAGGGGAAAGAATGGGAAATATCACTGACCGATGTCAGATTTGGAAATTCCTTCGAGGAAGGAAACCCAACACAAGTGGACACCAGTGCAATAAACTGACATGTGGCAACAATTTTGACACTCCTAGAAGCCACGTCACTAGGGTTTCGAGATAACCCGTTCATGGGGTTCAAACACGCACCCACAATCCTGGTGGACTGAAGGATACC
The DNA here is from genome assembly GCA_000404065.3 of Pinus taeda. Taxonomy (NCBI): domain Eukaryota; kingdom Viridiplantae; phylum Streptophyta; class Pinopsida; order Pinales; family Pinaceae; genus Pinus; species Pinus taeda. The sequence goes on along the minus strand of APFE030887918.1, from coordinate 36,662 downwards.
CTTGCTTGTAGCCACTGCACCACTTGAGACAAAAATGGAGCGCTTATTGGGGCTCATCGTATCATAATCCACAACCTGCACATAAGCCATAAGGACCACTACTACTCCTACCAAGTCAGTCACAACCACTAGAACTTGATCCAAGAACCCAATAAAACCTCAAACATAGTAAGATAAGCAAGGTAAAAGGCACCACCAGGGAAAAAATTGGACACTCACGAGATACAACCATCCAAAAACGATAAAAACTAGTATAAACCTTTAACAAACCTATGTTCATTGATATTTGGAATGTCCATTAGTCATGAAAAACTAGATATAAATCCCCATAAGAAGACATCATTATCACTTTCTGGCTAATCAAACTATACTCAAATTTAATATATATTTAATTTATGTAATATTTTTTATAATTAATAATAATAATTTAAAATAAAATTTAATTTAACTAAATTTTAATATTTTTTAATTTTCATGTTTAATTCATATATTGTTTTTCTATAATTAATAACGATAATTTAAAAGAAAATTATAATTTAATTAAATTTTAATATTTTTTAAAATTTCATATTTATTTTATGTATATTAAATGACTACATTTACTCTAACTTCTTTCAACTTGTCACTACAGATTATGGTTAAAAATATAAAATATTAGTCATATTATTATCATATCACATTAAAAATGTAAGATATTACTCATATTATTATTATAATACCGTAGTAACTCCAGATTCGACTCGTAAGTGGAACGCGTGATTAAGTCTTATCCGAGAGTCTACCCGTAAAATTGGTGCGACAGCGTAGGTGGTGTTTGTTGCTTAAGATGTTAAATTTCCAGACGTGAACTCTTCAAAACCGATCTTGACGCCGTTGACGGTTCCAATTTTCGGCACTAGAGTCCACATCTGTAAGAAAAGAATCGAAGAAATCCGCCGAACTTATCTCGATTGCAGGTTGCTCGGACTCATTGACATGGCTAACTGGCCCTCCGTTTCCGTTATTGTTTTCTGTCTCACTGTCATATCCAAAGTGGCATGGATACATGGAGGATCCACCCTCGATGACTATCATCATAATCATTGATGACGATCCGGTTGCTCTGGTACTACGGATGATAATCATTGATGACCATCCAGTACAGCTGGCAAAGAGAAACGAGGATTAAGACGTTGGGATTTCTAAAGCTCGGCAACAATTGCAGGAAGCTAAGGAGAGATTCACAAGAGAAATTTTTGTGAAAGAATAGGACTGCAAAGCAGTGTTTTCTGATAAACAAACTCTGGAAACTAGTGTTTAACAGTTGACAAATAAAATTAAGGTAATGTCTGGCAATTTTGAAGGCGCACTTAAAGCTTGGGAACTGGAAAAGAATGGGCTTTTCTTACAGATTGCAGCAACACGAAAGGAGACTGAGGAGATCACTGAAAGTAGATTAATTGCAGAGAAAGCATGAAAGAAGGATAAAGTAGAAACTTTTGTCTTCATTAGGCTGGACGCAAGACCTATAAGAAAAATGAAGATTACTGGCATTTGCATTTGTGGGATAAGAAAAGGGGAAATTTAGGAAATACTCTTGCACAGTTGTTAAAAATACATTAATACATGAACATTTGATGCTACAATTGTGTAAAAGAAAGCTAGTGAAGAAAAATTACTCTTAAGAATGTAAATGAAGGAATCAACTTCAAAGGGTGAGATAAAAATAAGATATTTAAAGAGTCAGATCAGGTATTACTGGTATTCAATGACCAAATCATTTTATTTGTAAAATGTAATCAGAATTGAATAACTACTCTTTTCGGTTTTCACAAGGCTATGAATGGCAGGATTTTAACATTTCTTCTCCAAATTAATTTAATTCGGGGAAAGGAAAATGTCAATCGCCATCATAAGTCATTTTTCTTGTAATTTGTTTATTGGAATTAATGGATGTCTTTTCTAAGAACATGACCTGAACAAAGACATTCACCTCTCCGAGGGTCAGTTCCTAAAATATTTTTGGTATTCTAAACAGCAAATGGTTTTTTTTTTTTTTTTTTTTTTTTTTTTTTTTTTTTTTTTTTTTTTCTGCTATTACTGTTGATGTTCCGGATCTACTCCTTGGAGGAGGAAGCATGCTAATGTGTGAATAATGGCTACATAGATTTATTTGTTTTCACATTATTAATTTTTATAGATATGTTATTTCCAATCTAATTTTTGTAGGGGAGGCATATCAATGTGTGAATAAATGTTGGAAGACTAAATGGATGCATAGGCTCAAATTTGAAGCTAGATTTGTCTCTTGTTTATAGAAGATTTCCAAATTAGTGTTCAAGATTTCCATATTAGTGTTTTATTGTTTATCTCTATGTATTTTTTTAACCCCAAATAGTAAATAAGAAAGTAAGTGAATAAATATAGTAATAATTCTCATTAATCTCTTATTAATTAAAAAAAACTATTTTCCAACCCTAAATAGTAATTAAGAAAGTAAGTGAATAAACATAATAATAATTCTCATTAGTCTCCAATTAATTAACAAAAAAACTATTTTCCAATTTAGAAGTAGTTTTTAAGTTTATAAAACTACCTCTTTGTGTGTTTAAAATATTAAAGTTAACACATTCCTACAATTATGGTATTTTTTATAGTTTATGCTTTTAGTTATTCTACTAACTTTTACATATTTTACACTTCAACAATTAATTCATTATAATGAAAAATTAAAAAATTATAATGTGTAGTTTTATTTTAATGTATTCATTTTTTTCCAATTTAATATTTTTACATATTTTATATATTATTATTAATTTTAATTAAATTAAAATAGGGCAATTTTATACATTTATTTATTAATATTAATTAAATGAATAATTAAAAAAATTGTGTGTCTGTGTGTGTGTTATATGTGTATATATATTATATATATATATATATATATATATATATATATATATATATATATATATAGATAATGGTTATAAACACATAATTTATAATCTATATGAATCATTATATTTGTGAGAAACTCATATACTTATTCAATTAGCATACATTATAACCATTTAACATGTATATAAACTTATTATATTTTACCATTTGATAACCACATAATTTATAACCTATATGAATCATTATTCACATTTGTTTTTGAACAATTTATATACATATTCAATTAACACATGTTATAAACATCTAAGATGTATGAACTATTTTTTAAGTGGAGTTGTGCAAAAAAAGCACTATAGGGTAATTTAAATACTCATTTTGAAAAGCTAAAATGTATCCATATTGCTAGCTATTAGTTTGTCACTTGTGGAACTAGACCAATATCATAAGTTCAAAATTTTACCATTATGTATTCTATAGCATACCAAATTGTCTCTCAAAATGGATGTAAAACCCAAAACTAAAATAAACCATGAGCTCACAAAGATGACAATGAGTACATTATCATAGAATTCTTATTGAATGATTTGGATCACATCAGTTGGGGAGACCACCAAAGTTGGTGGATGGAGCTCATTGTCATTGTTCAAGGAGAAATTAAAGTTTGCCAATTTTTGGGTTAGAATGGAGACCTTCCTAAGTCTATCCACCTTTTCCATTAATTTTTCCATGTAGATGGTCATTTCCTACTAAGAGTCTACTATGTCAGTAAGAACTCTTCCCATGATAGTTTTAATATGCTAATAAAGATTAATGGTTTTCATGTAAGAGGAAGTGCATGCTCTAGTAGAGTTTCTCACGTTAAGTATCCATTCACTATTTTCACAGTCCACTTGCCTACCTAGAATAAACCTTCTAGCTTCTCAGACTTTTTCTTCCACATCAAAGATTAGTCTCTGGACTACTCCAGGGATAATTTCTTCGTACCGGGTCATAGAAGCTCAAGTTTTTAACTAGGCTTTGGTTTGGCCAATAAAGGGGGAAGCAAGGTTAAGGACAAGGGTGGGACCGAGTTGTGCTCTTCTACCTCCATGGTGAGAAGACGAGAGACAATATCTTTCCATGATCTAGGGACACCAGGGAGAGGATGAACGGAGTCTAGGATCCTGGGGAGGGAAGGTGAATTCAAAGATAGATTTTAGATAAGGAGGAGAGGCAAAAGAGAAATAGCACATACTCCAGGAGGGGTGGCAAGGAGGGTGACTAAGAGGCTAGAAAAGAATAAACCAACTTAACAATTAGTAGGGAACTCCTGAAAAACAGAAACGTTGGAGGTAGGGGATAAAATGAAGGGAAAAAAGCTCAAATTGAAGTCATAGAAAACACACCTCTTAGAATTAGAAGTCTTAGAGAGGGGATAAATATATAGAAAATGATTAATCCACAAATCTTGTAGAACACTGGTAGAAACATGTCTACAAATAAAGGGTTGTACAGAACAAAAATTACAACTACAATAAACATGAGACTCCTTCGTCAATTTTGCAACGAAATAAAGGTAGTGTACCCTAGACTGAGTATTTTCTAGCCAAATAATATTGTCAATCCTACATGAAATGACAATTTTATTGTAAGATTAACATTAAGCTTCCTTCTTCCCAAAACTATAATATTTGAAAAATAACGTGATTGTAAAATGCTAGGAGTGCCCACAAGAAATAGTGGCATGGAACACAATAAAGTGCAATGAGAGCTTCAACCTTCCCTTCGCTATTCCAATCACTCCATCCTCTGTCATGATGCTATTGCCTCCCCATTAATCACCATAATCATTGCTTGAGTGCTCCTACATTCAGAGTTTAGAACAAATTATCCTTCACCGGACTCCCATGCAATGAAGGTTATCATTACAACGCCTTCCCACAAACTAACCAAAATACCATGTAGGTGTAGTTGTATGCTAGGCCATGCAGAGTGCAATTTGATGGGATGACTACCACCCATATTAAATAGATGGACATAATGTCAATTCAAGGAGGTTGCCCTACTAGATGCGTTCCCACATTGGGGAGCTTTGTCCATTTCCGCAATTTCTTTACTTATGGTTCTTAGTGTGTCAAGAAGAGGATGAAGCCAATTTTTTTCCAACATATCTTCTTTATAGTGCAAACCTTTGTTGGCTAGTTTTTTTTCCAACTTACTTCTAGTTATTTGTATATGTGATAATAGAGGGGCTACTATTACTTTTAAGGGGACTTTGATTCTCATTAAGCCTGCCATTAGTCTCTAATTATTAGAGACCTTGGGGCAACTGGATCCATTTTGTAGTTTGTTTTTATCATTAGGACAATAGTTTTAGAATCCCCTTTAATTACAATTTTTTATAATTAAGACATTTGGCTATTATTGGGCCTTGCTCCAGGGATGAGAGTTGTACCACATTATTAGGGTCAGTGCCTGGATTTCCCACATAAATGTGAATAATTTATCCATTATCATCTCTAAATACCCCTCCAAAACTACCAAGGCCAGAATTACCCATAGAGGCCTTGTCAAAGTTTAACTTTAAGAAGCTAGCAGGAGGTGGTTTCCACATTATAAATTCTAGTAGAAGTTTCCATGCTCTATTCACTATAGCACTCGTAAAAGGTCCAGAGTTCCATTCTTTAAGTGTTGAATGAATATTGGTTCTATTCCAATTTGATTATTTGAAAATTACGTCCAATCCATCCCATATTTCTAATGCAAATTTATAATTGTTAAGTAGATGCTCAGTTTTTTCTATGCCTTTCCAATAGAGGCTACATCTAGCTAGACCTTGAAAACCCTTTTTTTGCAGTTTTACCAGGTATTTTTTTTTTGCATGAGAAGTTGAAGAGAGTTTTGAGGTCTAAAATGGGCCTCCTAAAAAAATGTACAACCGAAATAAACTTTATAAGAACCAATAGGATTCAAGATGATGATGTCAACCATAGGGGATGATTCACCATTTTTGGAATAAAAAAAGTAAAAATAATAAAAAATAATAAAATAATAAAACTACTTTTTCAACTCCTATTTTCAAATTATCTCCCTAAGGTTTTACTTAAATTTTGAGTAGGAGTACTCGTTGGATGAAAAATTTAATTCCTCATCCAAGGAGTACCCATGTTACATACTTTTGATGGACATTGATACACGAAAAATGAGAAATACATGAAAAAACGTGATTGCAATCATGTTTTTCACATATTTCTCATTTTTCATGTAGTAGGGTCCATTCAAAGTATGAAACAAGGGTACTCCTTGGATGAAGAATCAAATTCTACATCCAACAAGTGCTTCTGCTCGAAATTTGAGTAAACCCATAGGGAAATAAGTTGAAAATACAAATTGAATTTTTCTTTTTTTCTTTTTTTCCCTCTAAAATTTGATGATCTAATCTAATCTTATTTTATTATTTCCACTATTATTTTATAATTTCCTTAGGCGGCCCATTTTAGACCTCAAAATTCCCCTAATGAAGAGGGTCACCTTGGGCCAGAGTTTAAAGTCCCATAACATTTTCCATTTACTTTTGTTGGGGTTTCCTTTTCTACCAGCTAGTAATCTATAAACCTCCTTTAAGATGAAAGATCCTTTAAGCCAATGCCCTTATCAAAGGATATCTTTCCCGAATTGAATTTTAATTCTTTTTTTTTCCAATTATATTGTGATGCCTTCTTGTGTTTATAAACTTATGTTCATTAGCCATTGTGTGCACTTCTCCCACTACCTTTATAACGCCTCCATCCCATATTTACCCAATTTCAATGGCCTGCCAGGGTAAACATGAGACAAAGAATTATTATGACATGACCCGACCTCCAAGCTCCAATTATGGAAGTGGGGCCAACAAACTGAACACATAGCAACATCCCTTAGGGCTACAAGGCAATCAGGGGCTAAAGGACCACCCTAGGTGACCAAAACCTGAGTTGTGGATACATTTCTCAAAACTTAACCCCCAATCAGATGCATGAAAATGCCTAGGTGTAGTTATAGGCCTCCAAATGCATGCACACCACTCTCTCCATGCAGTTATGACCCAACTTGCTTAGTTCATAGGGTGCAATCCCAAGATCCGAGCCACCTTTCTAGGCCAGGCTCTAGACCACTGTCTAAGACTTCCTGTAACATCTCAGAATGATGAATGACATAATGAAAAGGATAAACATATAAAATTGAGTCGAAAACTTGACTTAGACAAAGAATAACATACTAGGAATTTCGTTAAACACATGGTAAACATGTAAGCTATAGGTCATGAATGCATATCTGAGTGTAAATATCTATTCTTTATCTATGAATCATCAATAATGCCTAATGACCTCTCAAGTAGCTATAGCAACACTTGTTAGCCCATGCATTCATCAACCATTCATTAACTTATCAAAGCATGAACAATAGCCATAACTAGAACATATTATAGAACCATGCTTATAACTAACATATAATCAAATTATAAACCATGGGAGAACAACCATCAAACCCACATAGGAAAAAGTATAAATGCTCATAGAGTACAATAAGAAAATAGCTCTTATTAACTTATGCAAAAGACATCAAAGTCAGGGACTTCCATGACTACCACATGACCATAGATTGTGTTGAACCAAACCTTTCTTTCAGCCAGTCACCCCCATGCCATTTTCCAAGCATGTATGTGGGATCTCATGGGATAAACCAGGACATAAACAACCAAGGGACTCTAAGGTTAAACCACTTCCACCCTCAAACTACCACATGCTTGGCAAAACTAGTCAAGAGATCACAAAACCAAAACAATCTTGGATGCCTCAGAATTCCTTCATCATACCTTGAGGAATTTTTCTGTCTCCACCCACCTGTTAAGGGCTTCTTGTAGAAAACCATCTCCACCCCCAATCCATGACCTTGGTCTTATTTTATTTACATGGAAACTTAACCTGAGGCTATTACAACCTCTAATGTTGTTGAGATTGATATTATAGCCAAAATTATTATACCACTACTCCATATTGAGATATCAAACAAGGTTTCCACTCGTTCAACTCTCCATTTTCGAATTTTGGCCATTGCTACTAGGAATCCTCCCAAAAGGGGGCTAAATTTCCATCCATGATTTCACAAAAACCTGTGAGATTGAATCAAGTATTTGTTGTTCTAGGCTGAATTCCAAAGATGAGATCCCTTACTTCCACCCCCCATCAAATTTAGAAGAATATCATCTATTCCGGGCATGTATTTTTCTTTCCATACTTTTCTCCCTAAATCTTTTGGGTTTTTAAGCCACAACCACCAAGTTTTGGCTCCTAGTGATTGACTAAGGATTTTAGGGTCTTTCAAGGAAACCCTTATCCTGATTGCAGATTATGAGAACCTTCTTACATGGTTGCTCAGGCCCACCTCACTATCTCTGTTTACATAGACGGGCATTAGGTTAATTACCAAAATTAATTATTAAAAAAACTCAACAAACCAGATGGTGCATACATGGAATATACAACTACCATGGTTGTAGTTGCTAAGATAATGTGATTCAAGAAATATTTTAGCATGGATCTATAATCTAGTCCTTCTTGTAATCCCATGTTGTTGTATGCCATAACTTACTTTGTACATAATGATAATGGACATAGCAATTGTGAGGAGAGGAAAGTAAAATTATATTATGAAAATAATTAAATTTTTTCTTTGGGCTTAGCTTAAAAAAATAGCAAATTTGAATATATGTCTCGTCATTAAATGTTAGTTGGTGCATATAAGGATATCCTTTGAGTTCTTTTAAAAGCATGATAAACTAGAGATGGACAAAGCATCTGAACTATACAAATACCCTAAACGAGGCCTCGAAATGGAAATATAGCTGTATAGGTTTTTCATATAGGGCTTCATTGCGGCATCTATTAAGTAAAATCTAATGATGGCTTCCTCAATTGAATGCCTGAAAAAACTAAGCCTAAAACTACCATAATCAACGCTTATTTTAGAAGCTAAATTGAATTTAATATTTAAAAATAATGAGATCTCTTTTCCTAATCTTTTCCCTAGTTATCTAAAATCATCGATTGTTTTATCTTCATTCATCCTTGACATAAGACACTTTGCACTTGTATGAATGAAGTGCCACTAGTTCTAGACTAGCCATAAATTCATATTGTGATCCTATCCAAGGAGTTTCATCACATAAAATTTGTTATATATTTTTCATGGAAGGCATTTTGAATGACTTTCAAATTTCAAATAAGCGAGACTTTCAAATTTCAAATGAGAGTGATTGTGTCTCTAAAGATGATCCATGATGGGATGCTACATGGATGTCTATGTGATGTTCCTCTGGTAGGACTAGAGCATCAGGATGCTCATGAATGATTATGTTGATAGTCATTGACAAGACCATGGATGTTGGATGCTCCATGTATCCATGCCATATGATGTCCAAAGTCTTAACGACTTTACACAAGTTCTTTTTTGTGTAAGCCAGTGAGACGAGATCTAAACAAAAATGATAATGAAAATAGAGGGGCCCACTTAGCCATGCCAAAAAGTCCAAGAAACTTGCAATCGATATAAGTTCGATGCTATCTTAGTCCCATGCCCCTTAGGTGCTTAGGATAACATAGTTCTCCCCAAGAAACAAGGGCCCACTTTATTTGTTGTTTAGCTCCCCTCCCCCAACCCCCCAAATGAAGGATCTTTTTATGTTTCTTATTTTTCTAGAATAGATTTAGCGGCTACAAGGGTTGAGAATAGGTACATAGGGATGGCTTGCATAACTAATTTAAGCAAGGTAAGTCAAATAGTAAGATTGAGTGTTCTAAATGTCCAACAAGATAATTTTTTCTCCATAATTTGCATGATCTTTTCCAAAACTTTATTTTGAGAGGTTTTCTTACAAGACAGGATCTAGTTTTTTCATGCTTAAGATATAATATTTATATACCCATTAATATTGAGATGTTTATTTGACTAGCTATAGGGGTATTGTAGAAAAATATGTTAGGATCAAACATTTTACAAAACCAAAAACAATATATAGGAACATTTTATGGTTCTCACTATTTTCACTTCATGTAATAACTATCCATGTGATTGGAGTCCTCCTTCTGGTTATAGCTTATGTATATTCTATTTATAAATTATTCTGATCACCCCATTCCCTATTGCCTAGACTCTAGTGGTGGTTGGTATTTTCAAATTTGTTGTTCATCTTTTGGTGGTTTGTAATTGGAGAGGCTTGTGAAGGCTACATAGTCCTTGACCCTATGTTAGCTATGTGAAGGTTTTTTGGTATAGGGATGATCACTGCCATATCTACCTTGAAGTTTCTTGGGGTTCTTTTAATCTCGAGTGCTGGTGTTTTCCTGTCGATGTAGTGAATATAACCAAGACTCATGAGCACTGTCCATGGTTTGAGAGTATCCTCGGTAAATGGTGGCATATGTTATTATGAGACTCCTTGGGTTTTCACTAGTCCACTAGCTCTCACGTGTCAACATGGGTTGGGTGGTAGTTGCATCTTTTATTTCAAATCTTTTCTTTGGTGTCAACCCAATTTAACTAGTGACTTTGTGAACTTGTTGTTGCATGGAAGCAGGGAATTAGTAGGGGTGGAGTCTTGAACTTACAAGAAGGGTGTTTGGTAAGCTGGAAAGGGTGCCTCACTGGTGGTATTTCAGGTTGTTTATCTCAGTGATTTTGGCTAGTCCAAGGTGAGGTGGTTCTGTGTTGGAGAGATTATTTTTTGCTAGAGTAGATTATGTTCCATAGCCTAGGTTCCACATGTTGTCCTCGCCATTCCTTAACACAGAGCACAAGTAAGCGGAGGGGATGTTTATTATAAGAATGTTCCAATAGAGGAAATATACATCTACATCACCAAACTGATGGTTGCAAACCCAAATATAGGGAGTAGATCCATGTTGATGTGTAGGAGGAAATGGCTCGGTTTAGAAGGGAAGCCTCTTCCCACAAAAGTTCCCTCTCAGATACTAAAGTGCTGACATAATGGATAGATTGGATGTCTAATACAGGGTATATGCGAGGAATATTTAATAAATACATGCACACAATAGATTTGTATTGGAAAATGAAGTTCCTACAGGGATGTACTCGATTGGATTCCGATGAGTCTCAGAAGGATTTGCTACAATCCTTGGATCACATGCATGGGCACTCAAAAGATTCTGATAGCATGACAAATAATATGGACCACGGGTTGGCGAGGATAAAACATCATCTCAACATCCCATTGTCAACTGATTGACCTCCTATCCGAATGGCTGGATCTGATTATAATTCCCTTTACTTAACTGTGTTATGATTCTACCTCATGGTTCACTTTTGAAGTTGATTTTGTGTAAGGAAAAATATGTTACTATCTTGATTTAGGCTTGTTTAATGATGTCTATGTCTATTTCTAGTTGTCTAGCTTGCCCATTCAAAGGGTATATTGTTTTATTATAGTTTAATCTCCCTTGTGAAAGATCATTATGAGTTATTGTAATCCTTGATCTAATCTCTAGTTTCGAAAATTAATAAAATTCACTCCACAAAATAAAAAATAAAAAATTGGTACAATCTAAAATAATCTATTTCATTTATTTTTATAATAATAAAATGAAAATAATTCAAAACATTAATTTTAGTTATTCTATAATTTAAAATGAACTACTTAGATTAAGATAATTTGGTAAAATATATGAACTTAAATAAAATATTGTACCCCCGATGCGGGTGTTATGTAACGCATTAATGGAGGAGGCGGCCTCATTAAAGGCCAAGTGGCCGCCAGCCCAAGCCAAGTGGCCCGAAGCCTCGAGAAGGCATTCATTCTGTCCGGCCAACATTAATGGCGGAGGAGGGAGAATAACCGGGTGCAGGGGTATATCGGTCAGTTGCCTCAGATCGACGATGAGAGGGGTTTGGCGAGAAGGAGAGCGAAGCTCTGTCTGGAGAAAGTTCTGTATGGTCACGCAGGTGAGTGGGGTGCCTGGTTCTTGGATGTTGGCACCACAGGTGCATGAGCCCAAGCACCGACGTCGGCCCTCGGCTCTGGAGGCCCTGGTTTTAAGCCCGGATTCGCAGAGAATTCATGGCTCTGTGTTGTGGGTAGAAACATGGTGTGTCATTCTGTCTGGTAGCAGCTTGGTTTACGAGCGCCCTCGACCTCCAGAAGCTCTGGGTGTCGCGGCGTCTCAATTCCTTTGTGTCCTGGTTCAAAATTTGGTCCTTTGGTTCTGGTCGGCTCGGCCCTCAGGAAGCAGTTCACTCCACGCAGCTTCTGAACGGGCTCAGCTCTCAACCGGGGTGGTAAGCACGGCTGTTCATACTTGTTCTCCATTTCCTGTTTTGAATTTGGTGTGCAAGCTGTTGCACGGGCTCAGCATCCTCAGTGGTGCACAGCACTCGCAACCTCTGGGTAGAATTGGATTTGTGTTATCCACAGAATGCCACGTGAGCGGCAACGTGGAGCTTGCAAACGAGGGGGCTCAAGAGGCGGTGCCAGAGGGCGGGCCTCCTCGCCACGCTCCTCAGCATCCTCGGAGGAAATCAGCTCACCCGGAGCTCGCCGAGCGCGCGGGCGAGGAAGGGGAAGGGGAAGAGCCATGGTGTGTCCGTTCGGGGGGCATCCGGCAACCCGCTTCAGGATCCCTTGCCTGGTGGACAATGCGGTCTACTTTGTCTTAGTGCGCATCGAAAAATGCGATCACGCCGACTGACCAGAAGCCCCCGCAGCACCACGGCCACCCTCGCCTGTTCGGGGTCAGCAACTACAGCCTTCGGAAGCCACGGGTGCGGTGGCGGGTGATAGAGCTGGACCAAGCGAGCCTGCGAGAAACGACGCACCATACACAGACACGAGTGCCTCAGACTCCTTTGGATGCACAGTGGTGGAGGAGCAACCAGGTGCATTTATCAGCCCAGCGGTAGAGGAGCCACCAAATCCATGCACCTAGGCAAACGGCGTGGTCGTTCGAGGTGGTATGGATTCTCTTGTTTCAGTTTTTGGTTATCGTTGCAGCTGCAATAGTTAGTCAGGAGTGTCAGTCTGTGTTTGGGGTCGGGTCGCACCCCTCAGGTCTTGGAATGTCGATTTTAAAGTCTGCGTCTGTAATGTCAATCTATTTCAGTCATGTTTGGGTCTGTAAACTCCTCCCTCACCATGGCAGGGAGTGGAAGGTTCAATTGTGGATGGTTCTAGTCCGGGGTTCAGTTTTGAATGGTTCTAGTCGGCGGACAGTTTCATAGTCCTTTTTCTCTCAGGCTCAGTCTAAGTCTAAGAATGTTAAACTGCTCAAGTAGCCATCTCGGGGTGGCGGATGTAACTCGTTGTAACTTTTTTGTATTATAATAGAATTAGTCTGATTTACACAAAAAAAAA
>APFE030887918.1:0-22208 GCA_000404065.3 Pinus taeda | reverse complement strand
AAATATTGTATTTTTTATTTATCAGTATTATTAATATTTTTTATTAAATAATAGGTTGATGTGTAAAATATGTAAAATTAATTTATTAATAAAAAGTAATAAAATAATAATAAAATATTATTGTCAATGAGGTAGTATAAATGTTGATGGGTTGTACTTTTCTAAGTCATTCTAAGAAGTGAATGTCACTTGTTCGAAATTCCTCCCAAGCCATAGACCAGCTTAATGTAATCTTTGATGAAGTGAGACCACTTCACAAAAAATAAGAATCACAATAATAATGATATTAAATTATTAATCTTAATTTTTTAAACATATTGATCAATAGTATTATAAAGTTATGTTTTCTATGAAATGAAAGATAATACAATATTTTTCTTATTATTATTATTTTTAATAAAAACATCATGGTTGCTAGAATAGTGGATTATACAAAGGTAAAATAAATTTGGTTAAGATCTGTCATTTCCAACTCAATTTTTTATACTTCAAATATTTTAATATTAACTAAAAAAGTAGCTTTGTTAATCAATTAACTCTCACAGTTATTGTATTTATTCACATTGGTTAGAATTATTATATTTATTCACTTACTTTCAATTACTTTCAATATGACGGACTCTTTAATTTACTTTTGTGTAACCTTCGAGATAGTCAACGAAGGGACAACAAATACAAAGACTCCGTGCTTTACAACGCTTAATTTTCCCGAAAGAATCATCGTTGTCGCTGTATGCCAGCAAGATGTCAGTGCGCTCAATAGGGAATTTAATGTTGGAGTCTTAAAAACACAAAAAAAAAAATTGGGTTATTGTTGGCGGCGTTGTTTAATATTTTCATTTGATATGGATATGGTTAAGTTAGCGAGTTTGTTTTATTATTTAAAATGTATTTTTAAGGTTAAAAGGATTTATTATATTTAATAGAATTTAAACAATAAATTTATCAAATTTAGGAGAAAATTGAACTAGAAATATGTTTAGTGAAAAATATTGTCTAAATATTGAGTGTTCACATGCATAGCATTAATAAATCAATGATTAATTTTCTCATCTCATCTGTCGCGAAATGCCAAAATTTGCAACGATAATGGAAGGAAGAGTATGTTCAATTTTCTGTGAAGTGCTCTCAGTAGGGGCTTTACTTGAAGCTTGCAATAGCAACTTGGCTGACTGGCTTTGTCGAGTCTCATCTCTGTGTTTTTATTCTTCTTTTCACGAACCCATACACGAACCTACCCAGGGATTTCACGCTCTAGCGACCTTTCTTCACGGCTTCCCTCGCCTTATTTCGGTCTTAGTGTCCCTTCTACCTTTTGGCGAACCTCTGGCGAACCTCAAGTAAGAATAACTAAGACAGATACTACCTCAACAAATATTTGATGCACAATACGAGTACTAACATGCATTTCTTTTCCTTTGAAAAGTTATTAATTGTTTAAAGATATCCTTTGGGGCTCACTTTATATCAACATGTGTCTAAATTCTTTGACAGATTTGATCTCAGATAAGGAAGAAATGAAATAGACTCTTGTGTCTCAATAGAACAAGGTACCATAATTTTACCAGTTATATTTCTGGGTCCATATTTCTCATAAGGGTTGTGCCTTTGAATAAATTATAGAAAATAATGGCCATCACTAGGTAGGTCATCATGAAAAATCTACAGGTCTTGTGGAAATTGACCAATTAGAAGGGAATTTCATTGGAAATGACCTTTGTTTGGTCTAAAATAACATCATTTTAAAAGGAAAATACAATATGTACATATATGACCTTGGTACATGGGAGTTCGATTCTCATCACATAACATAGCTGAAAAACAACGAAAATTATTTATAAGGCTCTAATAATAATGAAATATCGATGTAGGAGATGTTAGTTGGAATAGGTGCATATTGAAGAATGAAGTCAAAGATAATATTAATTCTTCCACCTTGAGAATTGAGGAACATGTAAGTTTCGAGCAATTCGAGTTATATATTTGGATCCAACAACCTCAATATCTTTCTAAAAACCTTAGGAGTTAACATAACATGTTTCTTCTTCTATAGAGAAAGCTTAATAGTTTTGGTCTTATGATTAGATTGACTTGTATAACAACAAAAAACTTTCCTTGAAATCAAAGACCTCTGGAACATATGTGACATCAAACAACCCAATATTCCAACTCCTATTATAGTGTGTCTCCTCTAGAATCAAATTCAAATACCACTGATAAGTGACTAATGAGTGGAAGTTCTTATCCTATCATGCAAGTGAATTTAACTATATCCCCCAAAAAAACATCATTCTTCTTTTTCATTTTCAAATTGCTTATTTGTTTATATCACTTAGATATATGTGATAGATCCAAGAGGTTTTATGTATCTCTTAACAGTATAAATCTTAATTTATGGTAGCATTCAGTAATACATTCCTTCATCACATACCACCTTCATTAGGCCTTGTACGAATGATAATAAGAAGTTAATAACCCATGGTATGTATGTATTTTGAGTGGTGTACGAACGATAATTCATGTACTACAATATTAATGTTTTTTCACCTAGGAGATTGGACTTCTTGGAATGAGTTTTCAATTAGCCTTGAGAAGAGAAAATGACTATTTTTTTCCAACTATGGAGTATAAGTGGAGAGACAATATTATAGTATGAATCATGTGGAAGCTTTATATGTGCGGAGGAATGAATGTGTGGAAGAATGGGTAGGTGAGTGTTTTTCATAGTTGAAAATTGACTATGTGGAATACTATGGGGGTGAGTAGTGTGCAGAGGGGGATCAAGGAATTTGCAGAAGAATGGGTAGTGTGCAAAGCATGGGGATGAAAAGGCTATGCACACTACTTTTGAAGAAAATAATAAGTATAGAATTTGAGGTAATACTAAGAAATACATGATGGTAATGGTGTTACTCTCAAAAGGAAATGTGATATATTTAATATAAATTATTATAGATTTAAATATAAATTGGTTGTGCATCCACAGAGTAGCTCAATTAGTGATCATTGTGATATGAAGTCTTTGTGAAGTGCACAGTTCAAGGTAAAAATCCCTTTTGGAAACCTTGTGGGTTGCGCATGGCGACATACATGGGTTTACCTAAAAATATAGTAGTCGTGGTCAAAATCAACCCCATTTCATGTCGATAAGAGCCCAACCTAGTTACTAATTCCTAAGCACACACAGAACATATATATATATGTATGTGTGTGTGTTATAAAAATATTTGATAGTGATCAAAATCAACCCCATTTCATGTAGATATGAGCTCGACCTAATTGCAAATTCCTGAACGCACACAAAATATATATATATATACATATAATAATATAATATATATATAAAAAAAATTCAATATTATTTTAAGCACTTAGTTTTAAAAAATATTCAATACTTATAATAAATATGCTTTCTTTTATTTATTGTCTATTTTAAATATTCATTGTTAAAAAATAAAAATAATTTATTTAGTTATTTAATATAATATAGATGTGCTGCGTTTATTTTTATTTATCTATCTTTTAAACAATAAGTCGGCTCAAGTCTAATAAATATAGATTATGTTACATTATGTTATGCCCATGACTTAACTCACCCATGAGGTGTGTTGAGTCGACTTGGGCTGACTTGGTGATGACATGGGCAAGTTGTGCACAAGGGGTGATGTGCGACGACATACTCGCAAGGAAGAATAACCAAATTTTAGATGAAGTGGTGGGACGAAACGCCCACATGAAGGTGAGCACACCCCACCGAATGACAATCGAAAGATGGTGAGCTTGTGTGAGGTCGCCTACATGAAAGCAGACGCACCCGACATTAAGTATATTGTGAGGGCGTTGTGTAGTGGAACGAGCCCATAGTGGAAGGTTGTGAGAGACCTTAGGCTTGCAAAAACCTTGGTTGGATTTTGTTCAAGGTGCAAACCTTAGATCTGCTCATGGCCTAGCTGCATATTTTGAAGTCGAGCTTCCTTGTGATAGCAAGGTGGCGAGGGTTTGGTCTAAGGTATGCCTTCGTAAATTATTATAAAAACTCTTTAAATCTGAAGTTAATAAAAGAAGGGGAGATTTGTGGCTTGGAGTTCCCCTCCCAAGTATGTTATTCTACTTGTTCATGATTTGTTGAAGTGTACTGTTATATCTCTGTTTATAATCAAAGTATTCATATTGCAAGTTGAATGACTCTCACAGAAGTTAAGATAAAATATTGTCTAGGTGTAAAAGACAACAAAGTGCTATTGTGTTTGAAGTTGCTTGAAAACATAATTCCACAAAGTTGATAATGACTTCAAATAAGAGACACGTATGCTAGAGGCATATTGCGGGAATAAATAATTGTGTGCCCGTGCCTTACAATGAAAACTCGCTGGTCTTGCACACCCTCATGGTGTTATGACACACTCGAACTATTTTGTATATTTTTATTATAAAAAATTTTAAAGATTGTGTTAAAATTATAGATTTATTAAATTACATATATATTTAGTTTAAAATGTTTTATTTTACAATTTTATAATTAATTAATAAATTGAAATTATTTTATATAAATTTTAAAAATATATCAAAAATTAATTACTAAAATCTATGACTAAATTTAAAAAAAGGAGTAGTCTACATAGGCGGAAGAATGGCCCGGTTTCCGTGGCCGCCCGAAAAATTGTCCAGCTCTGACCGTCGGCAATCCCTCCGCTCTCTGCCACCCTCCCATAGCTCCGCCACCCTCCGTCCACTACTCCTCCCTCCGCATTCATTTCTTGACATGCTGGCAATCCTGACATTTTTTGACCGAACGGATCGGAGCTGCAATTGCCACCGCGGAGAGTTAATGCCATTTCCAATTCGAAATGGAAGAATTGCGAAACCGCGGGCTGCTCCCCCAAACCAGGCGACTCGCTTGCAGAGAACCCGGAACATGAATACAGGAGCCGCCAACAAGAAGCGGATCAGAGAAGAGTAGAGTTCGTCTGAGGATTCTTGCAGAGAAAACAGGTACGCTTAATGGAATTTGAGACAGGGATGGGCTTTGACAAACCCGAAGACGCCGGTGCAGGTAATGAGAATATGCTAGAGTTTTGCTCGCTTTCAAAGGAGTATTCGATGTTATTAAAAGATCCATGGAGTTGGGAGGATAGCGCGGGTTTTGGAGTCCGAAGCATAGCGGCTATCAGGAAGAAATATTATATATTGGATTATCTTCATGATTCTGCGATAGTTAAAAGCACTGAAGAAGAAGTTGCAGAGCAGCAGGTGGAGGAGGAGGATTGTTTAAGAGGCTCGCTTTTTGATGCCACCGATGATTTGCTCTGGAGGCCTCAGAGTCCTTTGCCGAGTACAGAGGTTCTGTTTTCTCTGGATTCCATGCGCAGCCATGATTGTACTACCTTGTTGCAGGATGAGAGCATTGCTCAAGGTGCTTCTTCTTGCTTCAGAATTTGGGAACAAGATGATGATCACAAAGATGACAAAAATCATGCTGGTAGCGTTAGCTCTGAGAATGAGAGTAGGGTCTCGGACTGGATTTTGGGGGCTCCCTCGAATCAATCTCAGTTTTCTAAAACTGTTGAATTTGAAAGCTCTATACCTTCACTGTAATTGGGTATTTTCATTTCATCGCAGCTATGATTTCTGGTAGCTGGTATTTAATCAAAACATTAACCTTTGTTTTTATGAAATGTGGGCATTGTACTACTCAGGGAATGGAAAAAAAGTTGACCGTGTTTCATGTGGTCGGTATAAAACTCTGTTTTCATGTTTTTGTAATCATGGTGGCCAATGGCCTGAAACAAAACACTTAAATTCATCAAATTAAACATCTGTTGTAACTATTTCTCTCGTTTGTATACCAGAGCATTAAATTTTGGGCCTTTTAATGGTCTCTGTGGCCATTTTTTTTCCGGGTCTTTGGGATATATTTCAATCCTTTGAAGAGGAGGTGGTGGTTATATCAAGGAAAGCTGTTGTATTTTTGGGGTGCAATATTCGCTCCTGGATATAGTTTAATGAATCGATTAGAACTCGAAAACAGATCGGTTTCACAACAGGGAGACATGAATCTTTAATCAAAACACTGGTTTCACAACCAAGATTCAGAATCTTCTGATCATGAAATTGAGAGTTTTTGTAATACAATCAATGTTTGTCTAGGCATGAACCAGAATCTTCAAATCATGAAAGTGCAAGCAATTTTTGTGATTTTATTGAACATGATAGCAAAACAATAATGCTCAATCATGAAGCTAGTTGGATCAAATGCAGAAAATAGACATCGAAGAAAAGAAAGAGAGAGCTCTAATCTTCAATCATGAATGACTAATTACATTGAATTTAAAATAAAAATTGTTGATAAATAAATTAGAAGTTGAAACTTCCTCCACATGGATGTCAATATTTAATCAAAGAGAGCTATGATCTTCAACCATGACGGGCTGCATTTGAAAATATTCTAGTAAATGGATTAGTACTTCAACTATGAATGGCTGCACTAGGAAAATTTCTCATAAATGATTTAGAATTTGAAACCTCCTCGGAAGAATTAATAGTGAAACTGATTATTTCACGGTATGGAGAAATTTAGGAAGGAAGCCTCGTCATGAATTCATGAAAGGTATATTTTTGGCTTTATCTAATGTAGCATAGCAATAATAAAGTTAGCTGATCAAATTCACGAAAAAGATAGATATTGAAGAAGGGAAAAAGTGGGAAATTATAATTTTTATTGACTAATTGCATTGAAGGTAGGAAATGATAAAGAAGAAATTAAAAATGGTAAAGCATGATCTTTAACCATGAATTTTTATTGAATAAGAAGAATTTATGTTTGGGTTTCATATTTGCATTTCAGATTTGCAGTCAATCATTCAAGGGACCCTCACACTATTCTTAAAAGGTCTTTAATCATTGTCTTTTTTTTCGTACATGTTCACCTTTGATAATATAACTCTTCTTGTTTTCATTTATAAGTTTTCTATGTTCTTCCATCCATAGTATAGAATTTTTGTTGTTTGTATTTTCAGGAAAAATGACATTGTTTAATATCTTCAAGAATATTGTTTATGATTTTCATTTTTTTAAAATAAAGAATAAAAATTTATGATCGAGTAGTATGTGTTTTATGATTTTTTTTATAAGTTAAGCAATATTTTTGTAGAGATTTATGCTGAAAGATTTTAACTTAATAATATTTGGTTTTTAATGTAATAATCATTTTTTTAATGAATTTTATTATTATAGTAAATAGTTTACAAAATTTATTATGAATTATTCACAAACTTTTAGACTAATTAAAATTTATTATTTTAGAATTTAACCTTTTTTATTTAAATATTAAGTTTAGAATTAAATATTTTATGTTTAATTATTTATTTGGTTTTAAAGAAATAATTAAGAAAGGAGTTGTCTAACGAGACAGAGGAATTGCCCATACATCCAAATGTGGCCGGAAGCTTTCTGGGAAATATGAGTTGGGTTGCTTTACATTATTGGTTAAGAAAGCTTCTATTATTGACTTTTGACTTTCTAAATTAGAGGTAATGCATATTTTGTTTTGTTTTGTTTTTTTATTTTTTTCATTTTTTTAAAAATAACTAAAAAAATAAATACTAAGCTTAGAATTAAATATTTTATGTTTGATTATTTATTTGATTTTAAAGAAATAATTAAGAAATACATTACAAATGTGCTTGATTGTTTTACATTATTTATTAAGAAGGTATCTATTGTTGACTTTATAAAGTAGTGCATTTTATTATTTATTTATTTTTTTCTTACAAATGGGCTTGGTTGTTTCACATTATTTGTTTTTTTTTTTGTAAGTTTCTGGAAATGATTTTCTTTAATAAGAAAAAGTATTACATTGATAGCAATATCTTTTCCTTTGACATAAAGACTAGCTGGGGAGGCAAGTGCCTCAACCAGGTGTACACAAAATCATTAGAAAATACTCATCTAACACAGGATCTATCATGTGTGGAGAGGGATTGAATCCCCGAGGTGCAAACCTTATTTTTGGAGTGTGGAACTTGAAGAAAGGTTTGCACCTCGAGGGATTTGATCCCTCTCGGCACATGATAGATCTGGTGTTAGATGGATCTAAGCTGGTTAGAGTTGAGGGCAACAATGTCACATTTTTAGTTTATCATTATTATCTACATGTTTGAGATTAAATTCAAAATTTACATTATGTTTTCTTTGCTTGGCATGACCATATCATTCTCTTATTTAATTTAGTTTGTGTTGCTTGCCTTGAATGGTTTGTACATCTTCTTTATCATTTCCTACATTCAATGCAATTAGTCAAAAAAAAAATTCTAATTTCCCACTTTTTCCCTTCTTCAATATCTATCTTTCTCCTGAATTTGATCAGCTAACTTTATTATTGCTACGCTGCATTAGATAAAGCCAAAAATATACCTTTCATGAATTCATGCCGAGGCTTCCTTCCTAAATTTCTCCATACCATGAAACAATCAGTTTCACTATTAATTCTTCCGAGGAGGTTTCAAATTCTAAATCATTTATGAGAAATTTTCCGAGTGCAGCCATTCATAGTTGAAGTATTAATCCATTTACTAGAATATTTTTCAAATGCAGCCTGTCATGGTTGAAGATCATAGCTCTCTTTGATTAAAGATTGACATCCATGTAGAGGAAGTTTCAACTTCTAATTTATTTATCAACAATTTTTATTTTAAATTCAATGTAATTAGTCATTCATGATTGAAGATCAGAGCTCTCTCTTTCTTTTCTTCGATGTCTGTTTTCTGCATTTGATCCAACTAGCTTCATGATTGAGCATTATTGTTTTGCTATCATGTTCAATAAAATCAGAAAAATTGCTTGCACTTTCATGGTTTGAAGATTAAAAAAAAGACAATGATTAAAGACCTTTTAAGAATAGTTTGAGGGTCCCTTGAATGATTGATTGCAAATCTGAAACCCAAACAGAAATTCTTCTGATTCAATAAAAATCCATGGTTAAAGATCATGCTTTCCCATTTTTAATTTCTTCTTTATCATTTCCTATATTCAATGCAAGTAGTCAATAAAAATTATAATTTCCCAATTTTTCCCTTCTTCAATATCTATCTTTCTTATGAATTTGATCAGCTAACTTTATTATTCCTCTGCTACATTAGATAAAGCCAAAAATATGCCTTTCATGAATTCATGCAGAGGCTTCCTTCCTAAATTTCTCCATACCATGAAACAATCAGTTTCACTATTAATTCTTCCGAGGAGGTTTCAAATTCTAAATCATTTATGAGAAATTTTGCCCAGTGCAGCCATTCATAGTTGAAGTACTAATCCATTTACTAGAATATTTTTCGAATGCAGCCCGTCATGGTTGAAGATCATAGCTGTCTTTGATTAAAGATTGACATCCATGTGGAGGAAGTTTCAACTTCTAATTTATTTATCAACGATTTTTATTTTAAATTCAATGTAATTAGTCATTCATGATTGAAGATCAAAGCTCTCTCTTTCTTTTCTTCGATGTCTGTTTTCTGCATTTGATCCAACTAGCTTCATGATTGAGCATTATTGTTTTTCTGTCATGTTCAATAAAATCACAAAAATTGTTTGCACTTTCATGATTTGAAGATTATGGTTCATGCCTAGGCAAACATTGATTGTATCACAAAAAAATCTCAATTTCATGATCAGAAGATTCTGAATCTTGGTTGTGAAACCAGTGTTTTGATTAAAGATTCATGTCTCCCTATTGTGAAATCGATCTGTTTTCAAGTTCTGATCGTTCATTAAACTATATCAAGGAGCGAATATTGCACCCCAAAAATTCAACAGCTTTCCCTGATATAACCACCACCTCCTCTTCAAAGGATTGAAATATATCCCAAAGACCCGAAAAAAAAATGGCCACAGAGACCATTAAAAGGCCTAAAATTTAATGCTCTGATATACAAACGAGTGAAATAGTTACAACAGATGTTTAATTTGATGAATTTAAGTGTTTTGTTTCAGGCCATTGGCCACCATGATTACAAAAACATGAAAACACAGTTTTATACCGACCATATGAAACACGGTCAACTTTTTTTCCATTCCGTGAGTAGCACAATGCCCACATTTCATAAAACAAAGGCTAATGTTTTGATTAAATACCAGCTACCAGAAATCATAGCTGCGATGAAATGAAAATACCCAATTACAGTGAAGGTATAGAGCTTTCAAATTCAATAGTTTCAGAAAACTGATATTGATTCGAGGGAGCCCCCAAAATCCAGTCCGAGACCTTACTCTCATTCTCAGAGCTAACGCTACCAGCATGATTTTTGTCATCTTTGTGATGCATCAAGGTAGTACATTGTTCCCAAATTCTGAAGCAAGAGGAAGCACCCTGAGCAATGCTTTCATCCTGCAACAAGGTAGTACAATCATGGCTGCGCATGGAATCCAAAGAAAACAAAACCTCTGTACTCGGCAAAGAACTCTGAGGCCTCCAGAGCAGATCATCGGTGGCATAAAAAAGGGAGCCTCTTAAACAATCCTCCTCCTCCACCTGCTGCTCTGCAACTTCTTCTTCAGTGCTTTTAACTATCGTAGAATCATGAAGATAATCCAATATATAAGATTTATTGATAGCCGCTATGTTTCGCGCGCTATCCTCCCAACTCCATGGATCCTTTAATAACATCGATTACTCCTTTGAAAGCGATCAATTTTGAAAAAACAATAAAACACTTTGACTTGACTTTGATTTCTGAAGCCTCAAGATACTCGACCAAGTGGAAATTCGCTGAAATTATCGCAAATTCATGGAATATTTGGAATCCGACAAAGAGCAGTGAGTTCAATAAATTCCAGAAATATCTTGGAATCCGACCAAATGGAAATTTGCCGAAATGATCGCAAATCACGGAATATTTGGAATCCGACCAACAGTAGTGAGTTCAATAAATTGCTGAAATATCTTGGAATCCAACCCATAATAGTGACATACATTTCATAGATTCTAGGAATATCCTGGAATCTATGATCAGATAAGGATGGCAGTGGAAATTTAATATTGCAATTGTTAAAAAATAACAACGCACATTGAACAAGTACAAAGACTCTGTGCTTTACAACGCTTAATTAATTTATTTATTTTTTCATAACTTTCCTAGTTAAAGCTGTATCCCTAGTAAGTGGGAATTCTAGAAACCAATAAAGGGCACGGCCAAAATAAAAAGATATTATATACTTCACGATACTAAAAGACTGAGTTTCGACGTTCAAATTTTTATATATATAAAATTTTCTCTCTCGTCTGCATACGCCAAAACGCGCAAAATGCAGCAATGTTCAGTGACCTTCTTGAGTGTTCACAAGCAGAGCATTAGAAATTTTATGCAATTTTATGATATATGTGTTGTTTATTTTTATTTTTGTTATGTATGTTTTAAATTATGGTAGATTAGATTATCTCGAATATGAGAAATTGGATAGATGGTGATTGAGTGTTTTGTTAAAGCAACTTGTGATGTGAAGTTACTGGTTCAATTCGCGGTCTCAATAGAGGTGATATATTGGACATGATGATGAAGATATAGTCCTGCCAAGCTTACAAAAAAAATGTGTTCACTTTACAAAATAATTAATTAATAATGAATGAATTTAAAATGATATTATATAAAAATCTAATTACTAAATCTATGATTGAATTTAAAATATAAAAATCTAATTACTAAATCTATGATTGAATTTAAAATATAAAAATCTAATTACTAAATCTATGATTGAATTTAAAAATAAAACATTTCATGGTTTTTGGTTTCACATTCATAAGATAAATATTAGAGGCTCATGTTAAAGTTACAAAATAATTAATTAATAATGAATGAATTTAAAATGATATTATATAAAAATCTAATTACTAAATCTATGATTGAATTTAAAATATAAAAATCTAATTACTAAATCTAGGATTGAATTTAAAAATAAAACATTTCATGGTTTTTGGTTTCACATTCATAAGATAAATATTAGAGGCTCATGTTGGAAGTAATGCTTCCATGTCATGTGTAATTGTTATTGTGAGTTCCTAGACAAAAAAAATTGTGTTTGCCTTACAAAATATTAATTAATAATTAATGAATTTAAAATGAATATAAAAATCTAATTACTAAATCTATGATTGAATTTAAAAATAAAACATTTCAAAGTTCTTCTTTTCACATTTAGATAAAAATTAGCCGAGAGGCTAGTGTTGGAAGTAGTGCTTTCATGTCATGTGTAGTTGTCATTGTGAGTTCCTAAGCATCAGTCAAAAAGGTGTTGATTCCAATGCATGAGTTAGAGTCATTATCTAGAGATATTGAAATCAATGTATTATGTCTTATATAATTGTAATTGTCTTGATCAATAAGATATTGAAAATTGATTTGTGTTGTGTGCAATTTCTCTCTGTACTTTCGATCTCAATTTCTAATATAGTATCAGAGGTTGTTCCGGCTTGATTCCCTTAAGGGAAGGCCAATAAGGTGTGAGACGTGAGAATAATTGATTCGGTTACCAGTCGCTTAGATGTGTGGTTCTTTTTGTATGGTTTCTGTAGTTGTTCTTGTGTGTAGAGTTATAGATCGACTCACTGTAGATGTGTTTGATATTTGCAACTTCCTTAAGCGAGAAAAAAAAACCTTGTTAATGTTGGAGTTGGAGTTTAAAAACCTTGTTAACTCGTGTGTGGACATAGAGTAATTGTGAGCAAGTGTTGATGCATTTTGTTCGAATATCATGTAGGGTGCATGACTACGCTCTTCAATTCTACCTAGGACATAGTGGATGCATGGATTAGAGAGCACATTTTTTTTTTAAAGGGGATCAAATTGGTCAAGGGAAAAGATGCAACGTGATTTGCTACATTTGGTCTTAGGTGAGAGCTCCATTTTCTTGAGAAGATTCACGACTGCTAAATCGAAAGGACTGTTTAATACCCATGGTTTAACTATTATCTGGCTTCCTTTCACACTCTATCTATAATCCTTGGGTGCAGAACAGTTTAATGAAGATAATATAAATTAAAGGCATCTTTCTGCAAATTGGTCAGATTGTAGTCTGTGTGGCGAGATTCAAGAGAATCCCCTAATTATTTTTTTTCCTGCTGCTACATTTTCTCAGAACAACTAGCTCTGTGGATCACCTCTTAAGGGTGATTTAGTTCAAAGAAGAAGATTTGTTGCTTTTATAAGAAGATCCACTGCAGTTTAGAAATTTTGTATACCATTTGAGGAAGTTTGTGGAGCCGTCTGTGGTTTGTATTGTGGTGACTCTGAT
This sequence comes from Pinus taeda, assembly GCA_000404065.3. Lineage (NCBI taxonomy): Eukaryota > Viridiplantae > Streptophyta > Pinopsida > Pinales > Pinaceae > Pinus > Pinus taeda. The sequence continues at coordinate 8,930 of APFE030887918.1, read as the reverse complement.
TTGCAGTTGGAGACTGTTACAATGGAAACAACACCTGAGATGGATGAAGACCTCTTAGAAGTATTGAGATCTGCTAAAAAAAATTGTTGAACCTTTTGGTCGTCGAGATCGGTTATGGAGGTGACAGCAAGATCTATTGGGAACGATATGATGTTACCGATGTACTTTCTATAGGCAAGGCTTCTTTGATCTAGATCTGCATAGATTAAAAGCATTAGTTTTGCCTTAGTCCGTTTTGGGTTTTTTTCTCAATTTTGGGGTTTGATTGTTATTATAAAATTATTTTTTTTATTAAATAAATAAAAAATAGGAGGAGAGAAATTGTATGGGTTAGAGTAGTTGATGTTTGTGTTTTTATGGGTTATAAAAAGGTTGATGGTTCTTAAAATGGAAGCCCCAGTCCGAAATGTCAATTTGTGTCTTAGTAATTTTGGTTATAAAAAGGGTTGGTGGTTCTCAAACTGGGACACCCGGTGTCACGCCCCCAATTATTTTTTCCTTTAATTGGCCGGGTGCGGCACCGCCTAAGTAACCAATCTTTTTCATAATTATGTTACTTTATGAACTACGCCTTCATTCATGTATAAAAACCATCAATTATATTATAATGTGCGGAAACCATCATAACAACTTGATAAACGACAATAGAAACGCCAACAATATGCAAGAGAAGAAATTATTTTATTATGTATGAGAAATTATTACAATGGCCGGGAGCGTCGCTCCACCGGCGTTCATAAACGAGGTTGGGCACCCGCCCATGCAAGAGCGCACGGCGATCACACCTCAGCACTTCACCAACAACCCAATACAATCTTTGCCCGAACGGGCGGGTGTGCCCGTGCATACCCACATGAACCACAAACCATGTATCAACCGGCGGTTCACCACGCCCTCACCGTGTGCGTTCACCCGTGGGTCGGGCGGTCCACCCGTGCCCTCGCCCCGTGTGCCTCTACCCGGCGGGCGGTTCACTTGTGCTTTCACCCACGCTGCACGATGCTCGTGTCGCCTCGCCCGACCGGCAGGCGCATCCCCATACACCTGCTACGCGCTGTGGTTAAGTGCGCCCTTGCACCTCTCCCTTGTGCGATGAGACTTATGCGAGTTCGATGATGTCCAAAAGAGCGCACAACTCCATGTGTATATACGCTCCATAGGTGGCGACCTTACCCACGGCCGACCTACCACAACGCCTAGCCGACACCCTCAACCGATGGAGTAAACGCCCCTCCCATGAGTCGTCTCATCCACCGTTTTGCATGCCTAGCTTCCATATAAACGATGGTCGCCCAAGTGCTCTCATAACTATGTCGCGCCTTGGTCGCCATCGCACTTTCCTGCCTTAGTCAATTTTTGCCAACGCGAAGGCGCGCGCGCCTGGTCCATAACCGCAGGTGTTACATCCTCCCCCACTGGAAATCATTGTCGCCCTTGACATTCCCAACTGCCTCAATATCCTCTGTTCATACCTCGCAATCTTCCTCTTCCATCTCCAAAGTGAGTCCTCCGATTCCCAAGTCTCCTCCTCCGGTGCTTCCTTCCATATGACAAGGTACTCCCGTTTCTGGTGGCAACCAATCCCTGTAGTTCTAAAGCTCAAAATCTTCTCCAACTCCAAGCCTAGTTTGTCGACTATCCCGGCTGGTCCTCTCAGTGGTTCAACTCTTTCTGGATGGTTTGAATCAAGTCTGCATCTCTTCAACTGACTAATGTAAAAAACTGGATGCTTCATGTGCATATGGTGCGAAAGCTCCAGCTCATACGCAACCTCCCCCACTTGCTTCTTCACCTGAAATGGTCCCTCATACTTTCGTGTCAGTTTGGCGGCCGTCCCCTTGGCTGGCTGAAACTGCTCCCCGGTAATCCTGAGAAACACCATGTCTCCCACACTAAAGTGTACATCCCGTCTTCCCCTATCAGCATACTTCTTCATCCTCCTTGCAGCATCGTGCAAGCGCAACCGTGCCAACTCCAAGCTCTCCTCCCAAGCCTTCATGAACTTCTTCGCATGAGGACTCCTCAAAAAACCTCTTGTCACAACGGTGTGCGGTGAAACCGGCATCTGCCCATTCACCAACTCAAATGGACTGTACCCTGTCGCAGAACTCTTTTGAATATTGTAGCTAAACTGTGCAATATCCAAGAGTTCAGGCCAATTCTTCTGATCAACCGTCACATAATGTCTCAAGTAGTCCTCCAGCAATGCGTTGATCCTCTCGATCTGCCCATTTGTCTGTGGATGGTAGCTCGAACTCCTCAACAACTCTGTCCCAACTAACTTGAACAATGTGGTCCAAAATCTCCCTATAAAACGCGGATCTCTATCCGACACAATGCTCAACGGCATCCCCCAATACTTCACTATGTTCTTAAAGAACAACTCTGCAATCCGCTCGGCTCCACAAGGTATCTTTGTCGGAATAAACACAACATACTTGGAAAAATGATCAACCATGACCATGATCCCATTATACCCCTGCACCTGTGGTAACTGAGTGATGAAGTCCATCGAGACACTCATCCATGGCCTCTCAGGAATAGGTAAAGGCTGCAACACTCCTCCTTGCCTCCGTGTATCCGATTTGTCCTGCTGACAAATGATGCACGTATGTACATACTCCTCCACATCCTCCTGCATCTTCTCCCAAAAGAACCCCCTCTCCAACATTGCCAAAGAACGACGCTGCCCTGGGTGGCCAGCCCATGGAGAATCGCGGCACTCCTTCAAAAGGTGCCTCCGGAGACCAGATGTCTTTGGAACATAGAGTCGGTTTCCAAAGAACAAGTAACCGTCCCGTAGAAATAAATTTCGTGTCTTCCCTTCCTTTATCTGCTTCACTATATTCTGCGCCAAAGTATCGGTTTCAACACTTTCCTTCAGTTTTTTTTGCATCTCTTCTGACATCTGAACCCGACTTCTACTCCTTGTTGCCCGTTCTTCACCCTCCAATGCTGCAAGTTGTCCCTTCCTACTAAGGGCATCTGCTAGCGCATTGTGTCTACCCGGTCTATACTCAATAGACATGTCGAACTCTGCCAAGAAGTCCTGCCAACGAGCTTGCTTCGCAGAAAGCTTCGGTTGTGATGCAAAATAACTTGCTGCAACGTTGTCAGTCTTGACAACAAACGACTTCTCAATCAGGTAATACCTCCACACATGAAGACAGTGGATGATCGCAATCATCTCCTTCTCATGAACCGAATACCTCCGTTCTCTATCCTGTAACTTTCGACTCTCATACGCCACCAGATGCCCATCCTGCATAAGAAACCCTCCTATGGCAAAATCTGAAGCATCAATGTGTACCTCAAACGGTCTCCTGAAGTCAAGCAACTTCAATATCAGTGCTGTAACCATCCTCCTCTTCAAGTCATCAAATGTCTTTTGACATTTATCCGTCCAACACCACCTCTTATCTTTCTTCAATAAGTATGTCAGTGCCGATGTCACCTTGGAGTAACCTTCTACAAACTTCCGTTGGTAGTTGTTCATGCCCAAGAACACCCTCATCTCATGGACATTCTTTGGTTCAACCCAGTCCTCAATCGCCTTCACTCTGCTCGGCTCCATCCATATGTACCCCTGACCAACAATATGCCCAAGGAACGGAATCTCGGTCTGAGCGAGCACACACTTAGACTTCTTCAAGAACAATTGATTCTCCCTCAGTGCCTCGAATACCATCGCCAAGTGCTTCTTATGATCCTCCATGTTGTCACTGTACACCAATATATCGTCCAAGTACACTACTACGAACGAATCCAAGTATGGTCGTAGAAACATCATTCATCAAAGTGCAAAATGTAGCAGGAGCACAACCCGAATGGCATAACAAGGAACTCAAAGCTACCATACCTTGTTACGATCACGGTCTTCTTCTCGTCTCCTTCAGCTATCCGCACCTGATAATACCCATGCCTCAAGTCCAGCTTGGAAAACACTCGGACTTTCGCAAGCTTGTCAAAGCAATCAGTAGCCAATGGAAAAGGATACATATTTCTCACCGTCTGCTTGTTCAATGCACGGTAGTCACAGCACATCCGTAGCTCATTGGAATCCTTCTTTCGCTGGAATAATACCGGAGCTCCATAAGGGGACCTTGAAGGTCTAATGAAACGTGCATCAGCTAACTCCTTTAGCTGTCGTTTCAATTCCTCCAACTCAGGCCCTGATAAACGATAAGGTGCTCTTGCCGGGGGTTGCTTCCCTGGTTCAAGCTCAATGCTATGGTCCACTGCACGCCTTGGTGGAAGTTTCTTCGGTAGCTCATCAGGCATCAAATCCACATACTGGGTCAGCACATCAGAAAGCTCAGCTGGAATAGGCGTCCCCACTCCATCACCTTCGACTCCCTTGAACATCACCGCATATGTCTCCATATTTGACTCCTTCATAGCCTTCTCCAAACTTAGTGCAGAAAGATGCTGCACCTTGACTTCCCTCCTTTTCCTATGAGTGGGCAAAGTCCAAGTTTGTGACTGTCCAACCAGCACCACCTCATCACAGAAGGGGACAATAATAGCCCTGTTTCCCTTCAAGAAATCCTGTCCAAGTATCACATCAAAGTCGTTCATCTCTATCACCATGAAGTCCAACTGACCCGTCCAGTCTTTTATCTGCACCGGCACTTCGTGTGCCAAACCCGCCACCTTAGCTCTAGAGTTCACTGCCTTGACCTCCATGTTCGATGGGAGGATCATCAGTCCGACCTCTCTTGCCAACCGTGTCGTCATAAAGTTACGGGTGGCCCCTGTGTCCACAAGAGCTTGAATGGTCTTGCCACGGACCATCAAGTCCATGAAACCCAGACTGTTCATCCATGATTTCTCCATAACTTGTCCTTGCATACATACCCATTCACTTCGTTCATCATTTAGCAACGGCTTCACCACCTGTGAACCTGCTCTGATACCACCTGTCACGCCCCCAATTCTTTTTTCCTTTAGTTGGCCGGGTGCGGCACCGCCTAAGTAACCAACATTTTTCATAATTATGTTACTTTACGAACTATGCCTTCATTCATGTATAAAAACCATCAATTATATTATAATGTGCGGAAACCATCATAACAACATGATAAACGACAATAGAAACGCCAACAATATGCAAGAGAAGAACTTCTTTTATTATGTATGAGAAATTATTACAATGGTCAGGAGCGTCGCTCCACCGGCGTTCATAAACGAGGTTGGGCGCCCGCCCGTGCAAGAGCACACGGCGGTCGCACCTCAACACTTCACCAACAACCCAATACAATCTTTTCCCGAACGGGCAGGCGCGCCCGTGCACACCCACACAAACCACAAACAATGTATCAACCGGCGGTTCACCACGCCGTCACCGTGTGTGTTCACCCGTGGGTCGGGTGGTCCACCCGCGCCCTCGCCCCGTGTGCCTCTACCCGGTGGGCGGTTCACCCGCGCCTTCACCCGCGCTGCACGATGCTCGTGTCGCCTCGCCAGACCGGCGGGCGCATCCCCATACACCTGCTACGCGCTGCGGTTAAGTGCGCCCTCGCACCTCTCCCTTGTGCGATGAGACTTATGCGAGTTTGATGATGTCCAAAAGAACGCACAACTCCATGTGTATATACGCTCCATAGGTGGCGACCTTACCCACGACCGACCTACCAGAACGCCCAGCCGACGCCCTCAACCGATGGAGTAAACGCCCCTCCCATGAGTCGGCTCATCCACCGTTTCGCACACCTAGCTGCCATATAAACAATGGTCGCCCAAGTGCTCTCATAACTATGTCGCGCCTTGGTCGCCATCACGCGGAGGCACGCGCGCCCGGTCCATAACCGCAGGCGTTACACCCGGTGTCTAAAACATCAATTCTTGTGTAAGGTCGTTTGATCAACTCTTGAGCACATTCAGTATTTAGACGTCCATCCTATCAATTGATAGATAGTCGAATGTGAAATATCTGATAGATGGTGGTTGGTCCATAAGATGGTTCATTACTTGACTACTCTTATTGTGGAAGCCCTGTGGTTGGTCCATAAGATGGTTCATTACTTGACTACTCTTATTGTGGAAGCTCCAACTAGCCGAGTTGTCAATATCGTTGATCCTGCAAAGTTCATCAATAATGATCAGAGGTGGTTACATTTTAAATGGAGGTCAAGTGTCAACGCGAAGATGTGGTGGTGAAAGAGTTGTATCTGCTAGATTCTAGAGTGGATATGGGTGTTGATGAAGACCAGTCAGACAAATATTTATTTATTGTTGTAATATGCGTTTTTCTTGTTATCAATGTAAGAATTAAGGGAGGGTGTTGGAATTAATGCTTCCATGTCATGTGTAGTTGTCATTGTGAGTTCCTAGGTGTCAGTCTAGAAGGTGTTGATTCTAATGTATGAGTTGGAGCCATTATCTAGAGATGTCAAAATTAGTGTATTATGTCTTATATAATTGTATCTGTCTTGATCAATAAGATATTGAAAAGTGATTTGTGTTGTGTGCAATTTCTCTCTGTGCTCTCGATCTCAATTTCTAATAGCTCATCTTACAACCCACTATGAAGGGTATGTGTAAGTTTGTCCGTCCAACACTTTTTAAAGTAAAAATAAATAAAAACATTATGTTCTAAATAGAAAAATAATGTCTTCTATGTTAACTAATTTATGTGGACGCCAACTTCATATATATTTATATATCCAAGAAAATTGTTAAAAAATAGCATTTTAGTGTGGTATATAAACAAATATTCAATGTGAATTATCAATAAAATATCTTAATAAGAATTAATATTGACATATATTTAAAAATATATTAATAATAAAAAACCATTTTAATTTGTGTGATAAAATATATGGATGTGCATGTGATGTAAAATATTTTAATGTAAATTAAGTATATATTATATATTATTTTTAAAAAGTTGTGTATATATCATGTAAATTTAAGTTTTTATGGTTACAATGTTTAATTGGTCTTAAATATTATATGTAGCATTTGAAATATAATTTAAACAATGAAAAATATCACATCGTATTTTTCATTTTAAAAAGTTTGCATGTGAAGAAATTTGATCTCTTTGCTCATGTTATATCCGTACTTAAGATGGATCTATGCTGGTTATAAGAAACCAAGACCCCAAGGTTAACACTTACATTTCAGCAACTAATATTTAAGAGGCCATATCAGACTGCAGGCTGTATATACTTATGGCTAAAATGTAATTGTTTAAATTTAATCTGGGTTAAATCTAATAATGGCATATAACACCCGACACCATTAAACCTATAGACTGAGAAATACGTATACCCTTACATTTGAGCGGAGATTATTCCAAATTCGACATGTAAAACCTCGTGGTTCACAGTAAGTCTTTGGCACGGTTTCCGTACATGAAGTTTTAAACGTCGGTCTTGAAAGGCGTTGAAGCGTTCAATTTGGCATGTGGAATCGAGATACAAAGCTGGAATTTAGCGTTGCAGTTTTGAAAAAACAATAAAACACTTTGACTTCACTCTCTTTGTCATCTAAGGAAGAAGCTTCGAGATACTGGACCAAGTGGAAATTTTCTGAAATTATCGCAGATTCCATGAATATTTGGAATCCAACGAATAGTAGTGAGGCCAATAAATTCCAAAAAAACCAATAATAGTGACATGCATTTCATAGATTCGGGGAATATCCCAGAATATGTAATAGGACAAGGATGACCTTCGAAATTATTTAATATTGCAATGTTCAAAAAACAACAGGCTTCGGTCTTTACAACGATTAATTTTAATTTTTCAAAATTTTCGTACTTATAGATAAAAACACAATAAAAGGCATTGTCAAAATAGAAAAAAATGATATTTTCACGATGTGCAAAACTCGAGTAATTACTACGTTCAATTATATATATATATATAAAATTCTCTGTCTTGTCGGCATAAGCCGAAACGCGCAAAATACAGAAATGTCCAATGATAGTCTTGAGTGTTCACATGCAGAGCATTAAGAAACCAACTATACCCACTTCATTTTTCCCATTTTGATTGCCGTGAAATCCAAAAATTCGCAACAATAGTCTTCACAAGCACTAGACGACATCCAAATTGTTTATAGATCTTTCTCTTTACACTATATATATGCCAACGACATGCAACGATAGTCTTCATTGTTCACATGCATAGCATTAATAAATTAACGATACCCACTGATTCACTCTATTTTTCTAGCCATCTCACCCACTGTGAAATGTTAAAAAAAATGCCATGCTCCTCTTTGCTTGTGCTAGATTTCAATGTTGCGGTTTTAAAAAACAATAGAAAAATCTATCACATGCGTGCCGTTACTAGGAAGATCGCCATGCTCACGTAGTAATTGGAGCATGTGTTTGTATTGGACAAAGAACTTCAAATCAGAGAGAATAGAGTCGTGAAAACCAAAAGAAAAACAGTAGCAATTCCATCAAGAGCGATCCTTGTCGCTTTGGTAGAAGCACCAAAACCGAATACAAAAATGTGGAATATTGAGAACATATGCACAAGTGAAGTCCTTCTCTACACAATTTAAGAGCTCAAGGATAAGGCTTGAGCCTTGAGACTATGCAATGAGCAGTGCTGACTGGGCAGGAGAGATAAATTACACAATTTTTGGATTTAGTGAACCGAGTTGAAGGGATTTTGCATTGTTTTAGTCAACTGTTTCAGTCGGGATTTAATCTAGAGCTTAGAGATTGCATAGCGGTAGTTGGGGCTAGGCTTGAGCACTAAAACTACACAGTGCATAGTCATGGGAGTCAAGAACTACACATTGCATAGTGTCAAGAGGCAAGGTTGCAAATTGAGGGCTGCAACTGCACAATGCATAGTTCAGGAAGGCCGGATGAGGTTAAGTTGTTGGGAATTTGCAGAAATTTGGCTAAGTGTGGGATCAATGAAACTGATGTGAACAGTGATAGGACTTGACTGTGATCAAACACT
>APFE030887917.1:61957-106842 GCA_000404065.3 Pinus taeda | reverse complement strand
TTTTCATCATCTTCAAATATCTGCCAGTGTTTTAGATTGTCTGGGATAGATGGTCTATACTTGACTTGTATTTGGTACAGTAAATTAGTCAGACTCAGTAATTTTAAAGGAACTAACAGAAATAGCTAAGGCATCTGCATGAATATCCTGATCTCTTGGAATATAAGTCAAATTAAAAGCATCAAATAATTTTTCAACTGAATCCCATACTTCATTTCGGTAAGACCTAAGTCTGGGGTGTTTAGTTTGGCAAATATTTCTCACTTGCTTGACAATAAGTTCTGAATTAGTAAAAACACTTAAGTTTTGAACCTTTAAGCTTTTGGCTAATCGCAATCCTAAAAGGAAAGCTTCATATTTAGCCACATTGTTTGTAACTTCGAAGTTGAGCTTACATGATTGGGTAATGTTTTCTTTTTCTCGTGATATTAAAACTACTCCAACTCCTGCTCCATCTTTTGTATAGGATCCATCAAAAAATAGTTTCCATATATCAGTTTGATTTGTTGCTGGACTTTCAATTACATCTTCAAATTTAACTTGAGTATCATGCACTTGATTTTAAAAGAGTTGAAAGCAGCCAAAATCTTAGTCAATTGCATAAATGGGATGGTTCCTTAGCTAGTTTGTTTTGCAAACAGTGTGCACAAATCTCACCTCTCTATATAATCTTAGTTGTTATCCCCCATAAACTGGAATAGTAGCATAAGACATATCCATCTAAAGGGTTCCCCCTAATTTGGCACAACAAGACCTAGAAAGGAGCATTCCAAATTTGGGAAGGATATCTCTGACAACTATTTCAAGTACTACACTTTTCACTAGGATTTGGGTAAGGGTGACTACTAAATCGTTAATCAATCCTAAGCAAGGCATCCTTTTAGAACCAAAGGTGTACAAGTCATGATAGGATCTAGTTATGTCAAGTTTCAAATGATCCATAATAGTTTTTGGCATGAGGTTATGTGATGCTCTAGAATCAAGCATACAATTATACAACATGGAATCATTTGTCTTAAGAGTTACATAGAAAGGAGGCACTATTTCATCTATCATATCTGAGCTAGGGCCAAAAACAACTGTTTTTTTTTCATCTTGCAGACTGATGATATCACCTTCAGCATCAACTGACGTATTTTGTATCCATTTGGAGACCTAATTTTTATACCCAGGGTTTTTAGAAAGTTTTGAAAGAGGAATTGGGATTTTAACTCTTTCTAGCTTTTTTTCAACATTAAATGTAGTCAAAGCATTTTTGTTATTTTGAGGAGTGTTAATTGATTGTTCTCGTGGTTGAATAAAAGTCGTTTGAGTTTGAACAGTTTTTCCACAAGGTTCAATTACTAGAGTTTCCTTAGGAGGTCTTCTAGGGCCAGGCCTAGGCCTAAGGTCATATCTTTTGTTCAACTCTACAATTAAAAATTTAGAGAAGGCATGGTATTTAGAAACCTATGAAGATTCTTGATCTTATTGAACCTTATTTTGTTGTGTAAGAGGAATAATAACTGTTTGATCAGAGGAAATATCCATATTATTTATATGTTTAGTGATGGTCATAGTATTATCATCAGGTTTCTGATCATCTATCAATAAAGGAGTGGGGATCTACTAATCATTACTAGATCTTCGAAGAAATTGTAATTGTGGATTTCTTTTATACTGACCTTGATTTTGATTTTGGGGTCTGGTAACCATTTTTTGAATTATCATAGGTTGAGTCTAAATCTTGGGAACTCTATTAGATATATTTCTATGAAGATAAGTTATTTCATCTATTTTTGAATCTTCAATTTTAGTCTTAGAGGAACTAGAAGCCTTTGGTATTGATTTGAGTTTTATTTGGGCCTTTTCCTCCTTAGCTTTCAAAGAAGTTGAAGCAGTCCTGTTTTTTTCTACTTCAATAGCATTTGTTTGCATATCTTCAAGAGTTCTTGAAGTTCTCTCTCTCAGAATAACAACAAAATCATCATCAAAGGCTTTAGAAAATCTAGACTTTGTTGCTGCTACAAGGGATTTACAATCACGGGGTCTTTTATGATAAAGCTTATTGAATATTTTGATAAAGTACGATACAGGTTCAAAAAAATTTCTTTTAAGTTCATCAAACTCAGTGAGAAAGTAAAGAGGATCTTTTTTCACACCCCATTGGTTTTTAAATATGTTTTTAAGTTCTTCCCAATTTCGAAAGGAATTTGGCAGTAACTACCTAAACCAAATTCTTACATTTCCTTCAAGTGATTGTACAAACAACCTCATGTAAAAATTTTCTTGTTCAATATTCATGTTATTTGCAAAGTCTAAAAAGGCTAGAAGATGGTCTTCAATAGAGGGACTAGTTCCTCCATTATACCTGGGAAGGTATTTCAGGTATCCAGCTAGGAGTGCATCGAGATTAGGAGGTAAGACTAAAGCTGCATATCTATCCTGTACAATAGGTTGGAAAGCCATAGTGAGACGTGGTGTATGAGGTGTTTGTGTGGATGAAGAAGTTGAAGAAGGTGAAGAAGGGGTAGAAAAATGTGATTGAGGGGGTGAAGAACTAGTTGGAGGTGAAGAAGGAGGGGATCTCCTGAATGATTTCAAAGGAGTCTTAAGAACTAACTTCTGGACCTGTGGATGACTAGCCTCCTTTGTTTCAAAGAGTGGATTTGAATACACAGAGAAGGTCTGTTCAATTTGTTCATAAGTAGAAGCTTGAGGTTGTCCGAAAGTGGGAGGAAATGAATAAGTGGTAGGGGATATGAAATCTGTAGGTTTGTATTCTGGTAAATTAACACCTAAGTCAGACTCAGTTTTAGGTAATGTTGGTTGTAATGAGGGTTTTGGATGAAGTTCAAATGAATGAATGAGGAATGTTGATTTAAAATAAACTCCCCTGTCTAAGGGTTCAACAACCCTAGGTGATGAGTGGAAATGATTTGGATTAGGTGGAATGTTACTATAAGGATCAAATGATGCTAAATATTTAGAGTGCAAGACTGAAGAGGAAGAAGAATAAGGTTGATGCCCCCTTTTAGAACTAGCTTTTCTCAGAATTTTTTTAGGTTCTGACAAAGGATCAACTAAGTCAGCCTTTGAATGAGATCTAGTGTGCTTAAAAGGCACCAGTTTGGAAGAGTGTAGTTGCCAGGTGAAGGATTTTAACCTTTCTAAACCTTTAATCACCTTAAAGGAATAGAATACATATCATTTCCCTAATAAAATTTAATGAAATTCGATTCCCCGGTAATGGCACCAGTTTGTTGTTGTATCTCTGAGATAATTATGGTGAGTTATTATGCCACAACATCTAAGATAAATGTTTTGGGGGTTTTGTTTTAATTCGAGAGACCAATGGATGAAACAAATATAGAATGGATGTGCCTAACCTCTTTAATAATATCAATATCTTAGCATAGGGCTGATATAAATATTTACACAGTGAAATAACTTTTAAGATGATGAGCAGAAACAAAAAAGTAATATGATTGCCACAGTTTTCAAATTGAAAGGTAAATAATCATAAGTCTGAAAACTTTTAAACTATGTTTAAAGCTTTGGGAAAGTATACATAAGCCTACAAAAGATGCTGATGATTTATCGATTTTGAGGGAATTAATTTAACAAACATTTCATTAATTCATTCTCTTTATATATTATCACTTCAAAAATCTTATAGGAATAAATTGAAATACAGTTATTCCTACCTAGTTATCTCTGCAAGACACAAGTATATGAAGAAGAAAAACATAATGGATGACAATGGAAAAACTTACAGGAAACACAAACCGTGTAAAACAGAATTCAGAATCATTTTCTTTGTATTAATGATCTAGAAAGATTAATTACATTAGATGTCTAGAAATGCTTCTTCAAGGTTGCAACCCTGAATAACTCATGAAGAGAGTTATTTATACAACTCTAGGATGAAAATATCTTGAACTAATTTTACAAAAATAGATTATTTACACAATAAAAAATGAAACTATCTAATGATCTGGCACTACTTTGGTGCTGCGTTGTTTGATGACTATTACTGAAAAAGTTGAAGAGTGGTTGAAGCTAGCTGATGGTTCCCTCAAAAACTGAATGCTATTAAATTATCCTTAATCAAGTAAATTTGCTAATTCTTCCCAACATTTCTTATCTGGGATAGAAATCTTTGTCACCCTCCTGTAGATTTCATCCATCTAGGTGCATTTAGTAAAAGTGGGTTTTACCGAAAATATATGCTTTATTTCATCCAGGATGAAGAAAGAATTCCTGAGTATTTTTACTATAAGAGTTGGTGTTGCTAATCCTTTGATATTCGCCACTAAAATTCCATGGGTGCCCACCTCTATGAACTTCTTGACATAATCCTCAATTGGCATCAATTTATCATTAATAACCATCATAGAAGTTAAAACGTTGCTAACCAAAGGTTCAACCTTGTTGAAAAATCTCCGAACTATGTTGTTAACATTGTTGCACCTTTCTTGTAGCTAAAGGATGAGATTTTTCTTAGTGATAATCTTCCTTACCTCTAATATTGTTACCGTTTTGTCACTTATCCTTAACTCCTCAAGCTCATAGTCATCCTTGGAATTCAAAAGTTTGATTAGATCAAAGGCAGTTTCTGGCATATCCTCCAGCTGCCTAGTTATGGATTCCACTGCTTCCTGAGATTTTTCCAAGAGATCTTTCTGATTGAATATTATCTTAATGGAGGGCCAAATCTCCTTGATTTCCTCTATGATTTCTTCCCAGAAGATTTCTTCCCACAAGATTTCTTTTGCTAAACACAACTTGTTTCCTATGAAAGAGTTTGTGAGTTCTTTCTTCAACACTTCCACTTGGCCTTTGAGTTTTTTTGTTTTAGTTGTGTGTGAATTGTTTGATATAGACTTTGTAAGCCATAATTATTTGAGTTCATCCTTTAGTTTATTGATTTCTCCTGTTTGGATAGACAGGTTCTGAACAGCTTCAGCAAGTTATTCAGCTCCTTCTGTTGCACCTGTTTCTGATGTAGTGGTTGTAGTAGAAACTCTGGTGATGGGAATTGCTGCAAGAGAGACTACATCCACTGAAGTTTGAAAGTTCTTGATCGCTTCCTCCTTCTCCTTAACCAATTTCTCCATATGCTCCTCCATTTATTTTATTTGCAAATTTTTTTCTATGATAAGCGTCATCATATCTGACTTTTGAGTCTATGTCTCCTCAATATCTTTTTCCATTGGATCCTTAGATGTTGGTAGTTTTAGCTATTTCTTTAATGCTGCAACTTCAATGTTCTTTTCCTTAATGAGCTCCTTTGTAGCATTTATGTTTGAGGGATCATATCCCATCCTTAGCACTAGATTTTCCAAAGACTGAATCTTGGTATCCTTTGATAATGAGGAGACATTCTCCAACTTCAATTGTGACTGAATGTTGGCTAATGTAACCTGCATTTTTGAAAAACTTGTAGTAGTGTTTGTCAAGGTTGAAGCAATCATCTAACTAGTCTATTTGTTCATCTAAATTTGATCAATTGGATGCACATCCTTGACATTAAACTAAAAAGAATTGTGTTTCTCGTATCGTGTTACAGTCTTGGGTTGAGGAACTTGGGCCTGCAAGAAAGTGATTTGCATCTTCCCCTTCTCCGAGTCAAAGATTGAAAGAGGCCTCGCTTGAGAGCTGGAAGAATGCTTCCAGAACTGGGTGGAAATATTTAACTTCAATGATTCATTCTTTCTTTTAATTTCATTAAAGACATGGAAGATGTCTTCCTCTTTATTCTGAGGAATGCCTCCAGTAATTTGGACTATATGTTGGTCATGAGAAGTGGTAGACTGAGTTTGAGATTGTATAGACTTTCCACCAGACTGTGAATCAATATCCATAGAGACCCTTTGTTTCTTTTTCTTATGAAAAACCTTGAGGCCTTGGCTTGTTTCCTCTGTTGGAGGTGAAGATTGTTATTCCCTCCCTCTCTTGGCTATTTTTTCCTGTGTAATTGGAGTTTGCAAATTTGATGTAGAGACTTCCTACTCCTTAGCCTCTTGGAGGGTATTCTCTATCCATTCCAACGGATTCTTGAACTTTTCTATCTCAGGCCTAGCTGTATGATGATATGGTGTGAAATTATTTTCCACCCTAAGTTTGGAGATGACTCCCAATGGGTCATATGACCAAGAGAAACTGACAAAAAATTTCATTTCTTTTAGCATCTTATCAACTTCCTCCCCTGCTGCCCTGGTATTACAAATGAAGGGACCAACTTGAGTTTTAAGCTTAAATTGTGATTTCCTTTTGGCAGCTACAAAATGTACTTCATTTTCATTCAATCTTTGCTTCAAATACTGTAGTGCAAAGATTCTAACAGGTATATACTTTGGTAGTTTGTAGGGTGGAAGCTCACATCCAAAAACCCTGATTTCTGTGTAGTTTTGGTAGCAATACCAATCTCTTGTTGCAACTTGATCTATGAACTGAAGTTCTTTGACAATCTCCTCATTGATCCTTGGTAATGGAGTGTTGCTCATAAGGCTGAGGGCTTGATGAATAAATAGTTCTATGAACTACTTGTATATGAATTCTTCTTTCTCCTTCATTCCCATTGAAGTCCAGAAAATCACTGACTGTTGTTGTCCTTCTTCATCATGTTTTTGCAAAGGAAATGGGAATTTGTCTCCCTGAAAATATATAAAAAAATACACAAGTACTGAAGCATACTTGAATACTTCTTCAGTGTTAAATTTGACAAATAGCTCATGTATGGTTTCAGCTATGAAATGACTGAAATCATAAATAATAGTAGGCTTAGAATTAGAGGAAAACATCTATAAGAAACCAAGAATGGCTTCATTGATAAACTGATCAAAGTGATAAACAAGAAAATAGGACAAGACAGTAGTGATATGCCTAGTTCTATCAGGAAACATAGATGAATCCCAAGGGGGATTTCTCTTTGGTAGAGGACTACAAATTGCTAAAAATAATTCTAGGGTCTAGGATCTCTTGGTAAAGTCTAGTTTGTTATAAGATTTTATTAGGTTTTCATGGGAAAAAGGATGAGTTTGTATAGTGGTAGGGGCCTGCAACATTTTCTCAATTGAATCAGCGTTAATAGGGAAAAGGATTTCTCAAGTAGGTGAGAGAATGACTCTCTGGCTGGGATCATAAGATTCATGGCATTTTTTCACAAACTCTGAAGCTCTATGTATTTGTGGAAAAATATAGTGGGGTAATTGGGATTCCCAGAGCCCAATTTCATCACTCCGGTCAATTAGTTGCTCTTCCCACCAACAATAAATTTCAAATAAATCAAATTGAGTAGAAGTATCAATGATTTTATAGTCCTTGTCAACTAATGGAGTATGGTGGAAATCAATCTATGGATGAATTAAAGGATTTGAAACCTCTGTGATTGTTTTTCCCTTGGGAGGCATTTTGTCAAACGAAAATGTGGACTGTAAATGACAAAATGATAAAAGGATAAAATGGAGCTTTTTTGATATTCTACATTTGAATTCTCTTTTGGTGTGCTTGTGAATCCTTGGAAGGATCCCCATTCCCTAGCAAGTACACTTTTATTTTGGTAGAATTTTATTTTATGTTTGTTTTTGAATTTCATTAGATTAAATTATTAGGTTCATATGTTTGAAATATTAACAAATGACCTTTCGTAAGAAAGTATTATTTTTTCCTTCAATGAATCTAATTTTTTATTTAATGTTTGATTTCATTAGTTTAAGCTTCTGATTTATATGCTTGATATATAAATGAATAGTCTCTTGTAAGAGAGCTTTAATATTTCATGCAATCAATTTGAATTAGGTTTTGTTGATTAACATGATTAGAAATATTAATGAATAGTCTCCTGTAAGGGAGCTTTAATATTTCTTACACTTATCACACTGTCTTTTAATTTTTAGATTTCATTTTGTTAAATGACTAAATAGATGGTGGAGATCCCAATGAGAAATTGCCTGTAAGGGAGCTTCGGCATTTCTTCACCTATATTAGTCTAGTTTGTCTCTAAGCCCATATATATTGGATGATCCTCGAAGTTTACTTACCCAGATTGATAGTAAATGAAACTCTCATTTGCATCTGCATTTTAGACCAAACATCCTGCATGGGAAAATTGTGCAATTCTAGAGGGAAGTTTGTCTTTCCCTAAGGAAATGCAGAGAGAAACCCAACAACTACCTTGCACTCAAAAATTGCGGATAGCAGGCCAATGAACCTTCCTCTATAAAATTTCATATAGAAAATTAGCCAACACTGCTCTCTAGAAATGTATAGAATAGGTTAGTAGCCTTCCTCTGTAAAATTGCGTAGAGCTGGCCAACCAGCCAGGGCCACTCAACTCAGAATTAGCATAGAAGATTTTCCCTCAGTGACTGTCTATTTCATGTGCCGGTAGGTTCCCCGATTCTCTCCATAATTTCAAAATCCTTCCATGTCTGTCATGAAACTTTTCCTGGAAAAGTAAAATGAAAAAAGTGAAAGGCATCCCATTATTTTAGGGATGTATTTTTAGCAGCGGGAGTTACATGGAAAGTCAATTTTAGAAACTTCCTGCCAAGGGTCACCTTTTACTAGATTTGTGGCATGTGCATAATAAACCCTAAGTTCACCAAATCTATTTAAATGACCCCTCAGAGCTCATTCTTCACATTCGATCTTGGAGCTCTGGCATTCCGAAGGCATCTAGGAACCTTCAACACAGTTGGTGCAACTTTTCCAGGTAAGTTTTTATTTTCATGTCTTTTGCCATATTTTATGTCGCTTTTTATTCCTTGGCTTCTGCGAGTGTTGTTTTCCATGTTTTGTTGAACAACCGTTGGCATTCTAATGTATTTTAACTAGTACAAGTGTTGTTTCTATTTTTTCATTGCATTTCCTTAGTGTCGCATGCATAACATTATTTATGCACTAATAGTCATCATTGCGGTGAATCTCTTCATGAGCTTCATTGTCTTCTCGTTTAACTGATTTCTACACTTACCTAAATTGCATGCATGCCTATTTACTCAGATCTGCACCAACTTTGAGCACACATTTAGTCCTTTCATTTTCAGGTTACCCTTGGGAAGATATGGGCTATCTTGGCCTAGATGTTGCTTCTCCTAGCATGCACTACACATTCCTGGAAGTCAAGGCTCCCCCTTGCCTCCACGAATTGCATAGAGGCTGGCCACACTAGCTCCCAATTATGCTCCATGCAATCCTGGGAGGCAATGCCCTAGTCCTGCAAACTAGAAATGCAAATTAAGTAGTTACAGCGAGCAAGCCAACCTAATTGATCTGCGCATCGCACAATTTTAGTCATAAGTCAACCTCTCCGGACTACACATTGTGTAGTTCCATTCAACAATGAGCCTCTTTAGTAGCTGAGACTACACAATGCATAGTTCTAGCTGACAATCTCCCAGTCTCCTGGAGTTAATGCTACGTAATATTTACCAATAGTCACTACTTTGTTGCCTGATTGATTCTTAAGTTGCTTTATTTTTTTAAGTTGACATTGTCTTGTCATGACATTCTTCTCTATCTGCAGACCTTACCATTGGTTTTTGAGCATCTTATCAGCAGTACAGGTATCATGGCCTCCAAGAGAGCTGGATCAAAAGACACAGTTGAAATAAGTACTGGATATGTGGTTCAATAGGTACCTATGAGCCTTCTCGTGTACACAGACACACACCTATTTATTAAGAAATACATCAAGATCACATTGCAAGACATCAACACTATTTTTCCAAGAAACTTCAAGGAGAATGTGGAGGACCAACAAGTCTATGTAAACATCCATAATTTAGGATTGTACAAGGTTTCATGTAGGTACCCAACTTTCCTGTGCATGGATGTGATCCACTGGATTGTCTCACACAATGATCTTGAGATGATGATACTGATCAATGTCAGTGGAGTAGAGCTTTCTACCTTCAGGATGGAATATTATTAGTAGGTGTACCATTTTCCATAAATGATGAATAGGATGGATGCACCATTCTGCATTCCCAACAATAGTGCAAACACAAGAGACATCTTGAAGCATTGGGTAAGGGAGCCATCAAAGTTCCAGATATCACCGATCTAGATGTACAAGACAAATACACTAAGGAAGGTTTACCAATTCTTGGTCATCTTTTCATACCAATTGTATGGCCAAGAGAGTACAAATACATTATGGAAAAGTTAGGTTGTTATGTTGGATTAGCTGGCAAGTGAAGGAGAATCATTCAACTGGTCCGACATGTTGGCCCTCAAGCTGAAGGTGCATGTATGCAATGTCCACAGTCTACCTAAAGATCCAAGCAATATTATTAATATTTGCCTACCTGCGCGATGCAATCTGTGCCCGTCAACAATTTCCTGGCATGGGTTGGGCATGGTTGCCTTTAGAGAATGTTGTGAAAGTATATTGCAAGCTTCTCTTAGAGTGCAACTACCGAGGAGTCAAGGCTAGACTTTTTGACCACTTCATCGCCCCTCTATATGCGATGATCTTTGAACAAGATCTGCCTTGCATGTTCCAAGAAGTAATGGGGGAATTTCTAAACATTGTAGATTCGTACACGTCACCCAATGGCACCTTCATTAGGATGTACAATGTGGAGAAGGCTCTACATTTGTTGTGGAGGTTTTCCATGGACATGTTGAGTATGCAGGAGGTTTCATACCACTCTCGACACAGTTATCATTTGGAATGTACAAGAAGAAGAAGGAACCATGGCCTATCCTTCCTTTGTGGATTGAGTTGTAAATGATCTAAGTTTGAAAGAGGTAGATGTTGAGGTCAAGGAATTCAAGAATTTTAATTTTGACACCAAGAATTTCAATTTGTATGATCCACATGTATTACGTAGGGACCACTGCGTGACAGTGTACTATGCTTAGATCCACGGGGCACGTCATTGACCAGAGGAGGATCCATGGAGATATTGCTATAATTCCTCCAAGCTCAATGAACTGGTCAACATGGCAGTAGTGTGGCCAGCAGCACTCAAGGAGGAAACACCACAGGGAGTAGCAATAACAACAGAAGCAAGAAATAAACTGGTTCAAGACAAAGGCAAGAGGAATATTTCTAAAAGTGTAGAGGCGGAGCAAATCTACAAGTTTAATTAAGATCCACTTGTTGAAAGAGTAGCTTTGGGGATAGAAGTAAAGAGGCAAAAAGGTAACAGGAGAGGAGCACAGAAAAGAAGAAATAACTAAAGGATAGAAGAGACAGAGAGGAAGTTGCAAGAATTAGAGTGGAGATTTAGAAAAGAACAAGAGTTGCGTAGAAGATAGAAGGAAGTGCGGCATGAACAGGAATGGGAACAAGAACATGAGGACGTGAAAGGCACACAGACAACACAAACTAAACTAATACAAGTTAGCAGTAGACTAGGAACAAAGTGAGATGCTGCAAGAACAAGAACTTGCTTAGCAGGATGAATCAATGGATGAGAAAATGGATGCAAAGATGGGACAACCAAAATAGGATCAGGAAAATGACCTCATTCCAAAAGAAATTGAGGTCACCCCATAGGGTTCACCAGCTCCAACAGAAAAGAAATTCCAAAGTGAACAAGGGGATACTTTTATCATTGACGACAATCCGAGAACATATGTGTGCAACATAACCTTTGACGAGTCATAGTACAGAGTTTTACAGGCACATAAAGTGCACATACCAGATGAGCTTGCATCACCTACACACTTTGAAGAACAATCAATTGTTTCAGATGTAAAAATACATCCATCTAGCCTAGCTGATGTTACGAAGGCTTATACTGAAGCCATGAGCTCAAGTGTCAAGTTCTTGATAACAGATATTGAGTGCATGGCTAAGAAATTGCAAGTAGCCAGGCAGAGCAAGGAATAATCAACAGGATCCACCAAAGTAGAGATGAAGAAAGAAATACTTTCTAAATTATCCACTCTTGAGACAATCATGTAGAGATTGAATGATAGGTTGGTCACCATGCACCAGGAGATTTTCCATCACATGGTCATCTGCAGCACTACACCAAGGTAGCACGAACACTCACTGATATACATGTCATTATTGATCATATACAAACATGGACAATGAGATACAAAGCAACCCTAATTCACTTACACAAGATGATGAAGTTGCAGGTACAGTTGGACAAAGCATGCATTCAGAACCAAATCCAGAACTATGATGAACTCTTGCCACTCATCAGGAATGTTGAGGCTGTGTATGCACAATCGTATAAGAGTTTGGATGTCGTGGTGAGAAGTATTGCGCCCCATCAATCAGAACACTCACCAAGGCAAAGAGAAGAACCAAGTCTGACTGGAACTCGATGCATACTTTGATTAGTTGATGCTCGTGGCCACCAATGCAGATTTGCAAGTTAGCATAGATAACATGTCGATGTATATCACTGGTCCGATGTTGCTGAAGATTAGGTTGTGCATGTAATATGATGATTTGGACAAAGGTTCCAAATCAGTATACCCAGAAGGAATGGATGCAATAGTTCATTTCTAAGAGGACATCATCAAAGAGCACGTAGACACCATAGGGCACTACCAAGATTGGCATTAGTTTGTCATCAAGGATCACAGAGAGGATGTTGATGAGTTGGTCTTTCTACAACTATCCATGTCTTAGTTTTGTCTTATCTGGCTGAATTAAGCCCATTTTTGTCCCATATGGGTATATGTGGAAAATGTATTATTATTGTAAACATGATGTAAAGTGAAATTCCAAGTGTCACTAGTGCAAATAGTCATCTGTAATGTAAAAAATTATATGTAATGAAGTTGAAGAGTCATGATGGTAGTCGAAGAGTCACGAAGGGGAATTTCAAGGTCACCCTACCCTTTGTTTTAAATAGATCCTCATAACTCATAGAAGAGGCTTTTAGGAGCCAAGCTTTTTCTAGGAATTGGTTAGAGAGGGCTTGAAGAGTATTGTGATGAGCCTTGGCTTATCCACTGTGCAGAGAGAGTACATCTCTTTGCAGGAGCAAGCACTGTTGACTGTAACATTCCACCATTGGGGCTAGTGGCTATATGGATGGAACTTTCTCTTTTTATAATATAATAGATCCAACACATCTTCATGCATATGTTGTTATCGTAGTTCAACTATTTTGGTTAATTTAGCAATATATGTTGTTCAACTTACGCATTTGCGTATGAACAATTTCGTATACGATTGTATGAATCTTGTTGAAATCATGTTGTTGGTTTAACCTGTCACTTTGGATTGTCAACTATTCTACTTTCTAACTTGTGATGACATTTAGCTCATGTGTTACTTTCAGGTTGCATACTATTATAGGATTCTAAGGGGCACACTTCCCTTTCCCCTCTGTGTGCTATAACCTCCCCATGCATCTCTCTTGAACTGTTGCAAGGTCAATCACCTTCTTCCGATAAGGATATCTTTCTTACCTCTTCTCATTATCGTAGTCAAGGCATAGCTTTACTACCCACTGTTGGGACTCCTAATCCAAACAGTCTAAGGTCTATTTGGGACTTCTTATTGTGAAGATCCCCTGACATGTTGGCAGGTCCAACTCTGTCACCATTTTTGGTGCTAGAAGGAGGGTCAGATGACAAGCTGAGTCCTCAAAGTTTGTTTTGAATCTTCCCACATATTTCATGACTAACTGTATAATTTGTCCTTTGAGATGTATGTCTTATGGAAATGAGTTTTAAATACCAGAGAATCTCTAGAATGACCTGTCACAAAACACATATGAAGGTTAAGGCAAAACAACCTGGATTAGACACAAAGTTGTATTTGCGAGTCTCTGTCATAGGTATGAAATCTATGA
Source organism: Pinus taeda (assembly GCA_000404065.3). NCBI lineage: Eukaryota > Viridiplantae > Streptophyta > Pinopsida > Pinales > Pinaceae > Pinus > Pinus taeda. The sequence continues at coordinate 93,079 of APFE030887917.1, read as the reverse complement.
GGATTACATGACCTACTCCTTGTTCACATTCACGCTTCGAGGGCACCCATAGCAATGGTGTGTCACACTACGAAATCAATCTATTCACTCTCTTAACCACTTCATTGCAGAGATGGATTGTGCTTTCCATCATTTTGACCATAAAGCACTTAACAAAAAAAAATTGGAATTATGGAAAGCTCCTCATGAATCCATGTTACAGTTTCAGAATGCTTTTGTAATCTCACATTTCAATTCCTAGAGGATGAAATTGACCGAAAATTTCTTCATGAAAGATTTCACTATCTTCTTCACATATCTAAAAATCCACAAGTGTTAGAATCATTCAAACCCATCCCAACATACCTCGGTCTTAGAGCTTCCAAATCTAAGATGGAAAAGGACATTGCCATAAGTGACTGTCTATCCTCATCTCATTAAATAGCTCTAGCCCCACAGTGTGAGGTGGGAGAAGGTGTGCACCCATGTTTTGAACTGTCAAATCTTGCTAGCCCACCTACACTTGATTTCTAAACAGATTTGGCTTGCAAGAATGTTGGTTGTCACATGGACTTGTTTCCTCAACCGCTATCCTCAGGTTCTGTTGATCCTTCGAATTGTACTGTGTTATGTTCTCCCATTTCATACTCCACACCTGTTTTTCACTAGCATCAATCTATCAATGGAGTTGGCATTGAGAAACCAAACTACATCATCATTTATGATGAGTATGTGTGGGAATCTAAAGAAGAACCCATGGTGAAGGATGTCTTCCTTCTGCCTGAACATCATCTGCTTTTTCCTAACATATTTGGTGAGTCTGCCATTATTCATTTTCCATGTGAGAATTCATTCCGGGATGTATCAACTTCCAATCATTCACACAACACACCAAATGTCGGCCTGTCATTGCATAACGAGAGGAAATATCTTCCCTTGCAAGTCCACTCAATATTTCATCTATTATTTTCAGAAATGAAAAGAGTGAACATTACTTTTTTCATCAACCCCTCTTTATGATTTGTCAGTTCATGAGGATGCCAATGAACTTATCGAATTTTATGATCATAGCTGTCACGATCTCTTTACTCATTCAATTGATCACGAGGTTGATTCATTCATTGTTGATCTTTCCAAGCAACCCGTCTTTGATTATCTACCCGCAATTGAAGTGGAAACCCCACAAGCTATTGAGGCACTTCAACGCAAGCTTATAGTTATGTCAGGTCCTTGCTTTCTTGAGGTCGATTCTACTTTAGATTAGAAATCTATCGGAACACCCAAGTCCCATCATCACTCTCATGTTTACATAATCTAATTCACATATGTGATATCCTCCACCATAATCACATGATCCCATCACTCATGCATTGGAGGAGTGATACAAAATGAGCTCTCTTGCTAAGCCAAATTTGTCTTTATTTCTTATGTGTTCTCATTTGTCACGGTCAAAAGAGTGTACATTCTTATTCTCTATCTACAATGTGTTTCATAATGAGGATAGGGCTGCAAAATGTTTATCTTGTAGTTTTATTCCTTTCTTTCCTATGGACATTTTTAAACTTGGAGTGTGTTGGTATTCACTGTTATATCTTTCTTGTTTACTAGTTTACACGCTTACTTTTCTCATGAACCACGCCTTCACCAACATGGGTTAACCAATGTGGCAATGGTTGCATTGGAAATACCACTTTAGTAGTTTAGGATTAGGAGTAGTGTTTTCCTTCTTGTTTTTCTTTATTTGCATGCTTGCTTTGTTTACCTTGTTTGTGTTACTTGTTGGTTTGATTTTCTTTCTTTCTTTTATTTTGTTTACTTCTATCCTTTGCTTTCTTGTTTGTTCAATTGTTTTACACCAATAGGTTTAGTTTCGCATTAAACCATGTGTGGCTCTCTAGACAAGCAAGGTGAAGTACAAGAGGAGTTGTACAACTATCAACACTTGGTTATTTATTGTACTCTCTACTTATGAAGAGCTTGTTGTCTTCATTCAACGATACCCTGATGGAAAATATGTTCTGTTCAGAGTGAATCTTGGTGAAAACACAACGCTTGCACTTTTAACTAGTACCACCTACTCTAATCAGTTCCTTTGGGTTAACCCTTGTCAGCTCAGTCAAGTAGAGTAAGGTGAGGGGGACAACCTCAAAAAGTATTTTTAGAGGTATATATAAAATAATTCTCTGAAGTGACAACCTCTTCTGCTCTCAATAAGTCAGGATACTTCTTCCAACTTTGAAATAAATAAGTACCCATGCAGAATTCTTAGGAAAATAAGAAAAATAAAAAATGAAAAAATAAATAAGGCGGAAGAAGGGAAAGGATTCTTATGCAGAGAGGTAATGCAAGTAACTCCACCGGGGTACTAACCAGGCTCATTGGCAATGAAGCAATTCTCATGTTCCTGCCTAACTCCACCAGGATGATTAGTCAATTTAGTGTCCTAAATTGCTTTGCATAAATTATCAGTCGAGGCTCGTAAGCTGATGAAGTGTAGTGCACTATGTGTGCTAGTTAACCCTTCTTACTTCATTGTTTTGTATTTTATATTGTTTTGGGGGTTTTCGCTCTTTGATTCCTAATGATGTACAATTTGAACTATTAGAAACTAAATCTAAATTTCCTAAAGGTGAACCAAGAGCTTAAAACTAGTCAAAATCTAAGTTAAAAGAAGGAAAAACAGAGCATCTATCCTATCTTCTCATCTAATCCTATTTCATGAATAATTCTTAAAACTAGAAGGTAAATTTGTAAGTAATGCTGGAATAAATATAGAGAATGAAATTAACTGAAGTACTTCTAGTTACTCTAACCTTCAATTTTGAAAGATAACCTCCTTGAGATGAAATTCAAGCAACTTCTGTACTTCATGATCTAGTAAAAACTAAATAAAAAAATGTAGAAGGTAACTAACTAGTTTCAACTATTATGTAAAGTGAATGCTCAACCATTTAGTTTAAGATGGATATCAACTTGAAATGGTGACCAAAATCATTCATTAATACAGTGGATTGACAACCTAAACTAAGAAACAAATAACAAATAACAAAAACAATGAGTAAGCTAATCAACAGTGCATCCTCATTACTTTCAATCTTACTCTATTTAGAAACAAATTCGTTTCCTTTATGAAATGAATTGGGGAAACAAGACCACACAATTGAATTATAACATTATGCTACTGATTAAAACTAAAGAAATCAAATTACAAGAAATACTAAGTTATAAACACTGCTAAAAGTAATTGTGGAATTTAAAACTGAACACAAAGAAGAAAACAATTGAGAAGAAAACCTCCTTTAGCACAGGGGCCCTCTGCAACTGACTAGGTTGAGTTGCTACCTTAATTCAAAATGCTCCTTCAAAATATCATCATTCAACACATGGATTTGTATTATAAAATAGGAACAAAAGTCCAAAATTACAGAGTTGATAAGTTTAAACTTAATACATCAAAAAATTCGAACTATGTCCAGTTCTGTTCAACTGGTATTTAGAAGAAAATATTCATAACTATTTTTTGAGGAAAATTAGCTACAGGTGGTCTACATGTATTACAACCAGTCTGCATAAATGTTTGATCAGCTACAGGTGACTTGAATTCAAACAAGGTGGTTGCATAGAACCGTTGACAAAGGTGGCTGATCTGAGTTAATGCTTCAACAGATCTGTTGGATTTATTAATGAACCATGAAAGGGTAGACAAAGAGTCATATTGCTTCCGGGTTTCATACGTTTGATTCCACCTTTAACTGTGGTCTTGAGCTAGCTTTTTTATCGATCTGGGCTGGGTGAATAGGATAAGATCCATGTCGAGACAATTCCAGAGATGCCCATGTGGCTAGTTTCTTCGTTTGACACTTGTAACCTATTCAACCATGGAAGTAGCTACGAAACACACAGTTAGCTACAGAATAGGCTGCATTGCATAGCTAATTTGCAAAAAAATATTTCAAATAGAAAAAGCATAAAAGTATCACATGTTAATAATTTAATGTCCTCCTTGAGACAAAATCTATCATTTATCAATCATGGGGATCTGTCTTTTATGGAAAAAAAGAGAAAGAAGTGAGACAAGTTGTCAAGGAGACAGTAATTCTGAGGTCCAACATATCCCCACTACAAAATCATTGCATGTCCCCATGAAATTTTTCCAAAAATGTGAACTCTTCTTTCCTATTGAATCTACTCAGATACCTCTACTAGTACATCTAACTTTCTTCTCTTTCTCCTCTTTGAAGTGACTGCCATCCTAGGTTTCTTCATGAGAAGTCTGTATTTAATGTTGATGACTGTTTTGTTCAAGTTTATGTTCTTCCTCTTCAACTTCTTATTCTTCTTGTACCATAGCCCTAGGTGCAGTATTGTATTATGATGAATGGATTTATCCAATTTTCTTTGTTCCTTCAAGGTTTCATTTTCTTTCTTGATATGCATGCTCAATGTCACTAACTCATAGATTTCCTATTTGAGAGAATCAGTTAGAGGTTCTTGTGGATTGAAATGTTGTTTTGGATTGGTTGAGGATCCTAGATCCATTGAGGAACTTTTCTTTTCCAATGATTCTATGTAATCATAAATTTGTTGTTGTACTAGGTTTATTATTGGGGATCCTCTGCTGGGGCTACCTTCAAAATACTGTTTAGGACAGTTTTGAGGACTGTATGCAAATGGAAAATTATTAGGAGATGGTACTGGGGTTTCTTCTTCTACATTTATGAACTCTGTTCCCTTTGATGATACCTTCTTTACCATACCTCGGAGCCTAGAGATCCTTGAAGTTGTAGGGGGTTTATGTTCTCCTCCTTTGTACCTTTTTTCTCCTTTCCTATCTTTTCCTTCCTCTTGATTTGTTTCCTAATCTCTTTCAATTTTTCAAAGATTAGTTGTTCATCATCTTGTTGTAATGAAGATTCAAGTTTGTTCTGAGTAATTCAACCAACTTTCTTTTTTATCTTTCCCTTTTGGTTGATCTGCTCCGTGATCTCTGTCTCAGAGACTGTCTCTTGATCATTTTTCTGTGTGGAGGACTCAGGTTTGCTTTGAATGGTCATACTAGTATTTTTCCTCTTACTCCTTTTGACATTACCCTCTTTAGGTGACTTTGGTGCCTCTTGGAAATAATTTCTTATCAAGAATTTTTCCCAAGTATCTCCTATTCTTTTCAGATAAAACTCAACCAGTATTTTCACCAAGCCATGATGGTACATAGTCGTGTCTATGAATTCTATTTTCTTCTGTACATTTGAAGCCACTCTCCTTGGATTGTTTAGAAGGAAGGAAGGAAGTTTGATGTTTCCATTTTCTAGAAAGTTCATCATTCAATGTATATGATAAACATACATGCATCTGAATCTTCCCTCACGGGTAATAAATTTTCATAATATCAAAAGCATGCTTCTCCATTTATTTTTAAGTGCTGAAATAGGAATTCCTTTTCTAAACACAGTGACATCCATACCTGGGTTCCTGAGGATTACCCTCCATAATTCACTGTGAAATCATTTGTTTTTGAACCATCTCTCACCAAGTCTTGGCAGTTTTGTAGCCTCTGCTATGTAAGATTTTGCTACTGCAAACTTAATGTCTCCAATGTCTACTTTTGTACCATCGAATGATCTAGAAAAGGATTTTGTGATCTCCTTGTGATATCCATCAATTTTTTCAATGAAATTGAGCCATCCAACCTTCTGCAACATCTCCTTGAGTTTTGGGTACCCTTCCATAAACTTTGCCCCTACGGACTCTGCCTTAACAATGAGTCCCATGGTCTCTGTTTCATAGAATTTTTTAACCTTCAGAATTACTCTTCTGGTCTGTGAAATGGATTAACTATGGGTATGGTGAAAAATAACTATGGGTTTGCATGGAATAAGTAGATGGTGAGGGTTTAGAGAGACTTGAATATGTTGGTCACATCGTAGTTTTGATCGTTAACAGATGGAGTTATTAGAGACTATTTAAGTACAAAGTATGGAGAATGTAGCGGAGGTGTGGTATGATGAAATCATTTTAGAACATTTGGTGTCAAATGTGGAATATGTGGCGGCGATGTGGTATCATGAAGTGGCAATCAAATCAAATGATGACTTGTTAAGGAGACAGATGAACATTCATATTATACGTAACTTTTATGCTTGTAACTTGTTGTCTGAAATAAATTTTGCATTTTCACTTTAGAACTTAACCTTTTGCTTGATAATTCTTTTGGTGTTGATCCATAGGTACTTTGAGCATGGTTGATCTCAAAAACTTGATTCTTCAATTTCCTTGTATTCATGATTTATTTGTGAGCTGTGCAATTGTGCTAGAGCTGATAAGCAAGTTGTAGTTGACTTGTTTATTAATCCTTTTCTAAGGTCTCCTCCATCTCACAATGCATTAGTACTTCCCAAGGATAAGACACCTAACCTTTTGTTTCCTCACTCATTGAAAATCATATTCCAAATGAGCAAGTAGCCTCTGTTGGAGAAACCATGCCCTCCCAAGCCAAAGCACACTTCAAAAAAATGAAGTGCACTTCAAATGCTTAGTGAAAAAGTGCACTTCAGAAGAAGAACGACCTCCTCTCCTCTAAAAAGCACATTGTGGACAAATAAGGACCTTATTTCTTTGAAAAGTGCACTCTCAGAGCCTGAGCGCACTTCAGGATTATGAGCACAGTCCTCTAGCTTGAAGAAATTTTCCCTCCTTGAGTGCAGGGTGCACTCACAAAGCATGAATCTTCATTCTTCTCATAGAGTGCATGACACACTCATGAAGCACAAGGCCTTAGAGCACATGGCACAATAAAAAAGCATGAAGCTTCATCCTTCCTTCTAAGTGCATAATGTAGTCACGAATATTGAAGCTTGAGTACACTCCTTCGGCACAAATAATTATTCCCTCTTTGAGAGCATGAGCGCACCTTGAAGGCATGAAGGACCAAAGCCTCACTCCTTCATCTCTTTGGAGTGTGCCCTTGCACCTTATTAATATCTTTGAGTGCATGGGTTCTCCTTGAAGGCTGAAAGGCTTGAAGTCTCACTAGTTTATCTCTTTTGAGTGCACCCTTGCACCCTCTTATTCTCTTTGAGTACATAAGTGCACCTTAAAGGCTTGAAAGCTTGAAGCCTCACTTGTTTGTCTCTTCGGATTGCTCCCTTTTTCCCTTGAGTTATCTCTCCCTCTTTTGAGCACACAAGTGCACCTTAAAGTCCTCTTGTGAACCTGGATGAGTTTGACTATGCCTTCCTAATTCAACGTTATTATTTTAGTCCTCTCATAGGCCCATCATAAGATGATCGTTCCATGAGCCAAGTACTAATAGAATAAATGTTTTAAGACTGATTTTTCCTTGCCATAAGTGATCTTCATTCATAGGAGTACAATCTCACTATGATAAGGGGATGCTCAAGTAGATAACAAGTAGAAATCATAAAGAAACACCTGCAAAGACGAAGAACAAAAAACAAAATCATGAAGACATGAAGCAGATCATAAACCAAGATAGAAAGAAGACACTACGTGATGGCTCAAATGATTGTGATAATGATCAAAGCCCATTTGGAGGGTGAAGATAAGCAAGAAATAATACCTTACATGACTATGAAGCATAGATCATATTTATCATTAAGAATGCAAGATGAAGTAACAAGGAAGACAAATTAGCATTGCCATCTCATCATGGTCAAGTTGTAACATGTACAAGATCTTCATAATGGTCAATACATGTCCATATGCCATGCCTCATCATCATGTGGAATTTAATGATGTATTGTCAAGAAAGGACAAAATGTAATGTGTGGAAATCCAAGAATCATATGTGGAACATGAGGATTCACATAGTCATATGTGGACAAAAAATGTATAGAAGTGCAAAATTGATTTAGAAGTTCAAGAGTTGGCTAGACATCTAAAGGACACAATAGAAGTTCCATAGTCATGAAGGTAATCCAAAAGTAACGAGTATATGAAATGTCATTCCTCTTGTTCAACAAGCAACCTCATAACTCAAGAAACAAGCTTTTGGATGCATTAGTTTTGGAGGTCTAATCTTGGCTTCTATACTTGGCATAGGAGAGAAAACTATTCTTTGGAGAAGCAAGAAGTGACTTAATTTTCCACTGTTGGAACTAGTGTGTCATCATTATAACTGTGTACTTGGATATTTAACCTTATAACTGAATTTAATGAGCCAACACATATTCATTCATGTAGCACAAATGTTTTAGAATTATTTTCTAGAAAATCCTATGGATTCACAATCTCATGCAATGTACTAAAGCACGGGACAAGAATCTACTTCTAATTTGAACCAACAAAATCAAATTGATCGATGAAAAACAATATTAACAAGAAGGAGATAATAAATGGCACATAACACAAGTTGTATCAAGGGAAAGGCACTACTCAAAACCCCTCTAGTTGTATTGCATTTATCAAAAATATGAGTGAATATACAAAGCTTGTTCTCACTAGAACCATTCTGCACAAGTATGCTCAACTTTCTCAGCTCACAAGGAATCTATTGGCCAGCACCTAACCAATTATGGAGTTCTCTAAAACCCTAATCTCTTACATAATTCCCAGGATGAATAACCTATATTTAAAGTCAATTAATGCTTCCAAAGCTATGCAATCCAAGCATAGGTCCTTCTCTAATTGCATGCATGATATTTACAACTCAGTAAATCACACAACTAATAGTACACTATCCCTGCACTCTAGTCTCAACTGGGTCTTTCTCAAAATTGATGTGCATGAGTTTCTAATGAGGGAATCTTCAGTTAATTAGAGTGACACTTGTGGATGCACTAGTGCACAAACTGACTGTTTACTCTCTATTAGTTCCTCAAATAGTTTGGAACTAATATAACTAAACATAACTCAATAAACTGAGTTGTCTAATTTACAACTCAATTTAAACTCATACTGGACCCCTAAAACCTATGAAGAACATATACATGACTTCAGAAATACTTCCAGCTTGAAATTCCTAAGCTAATTAAGTTAATTAAACTTTATTAACCATTTAGAAGTTTTTGTGAGAATATAATTCGATTTTAATTCAAGGAAAAATTAAACTATGATTTCTTGTTTCCATTTCTGAACACTCCCTCTTAACAAGAAAGGGATTATCAGCTACCCCAATCTTGTCTCTATTAAACTCAAATTTACATCTTCGCAATGCCTTTGTCAAAATGTTAGCATCTTTCTCCTCTGTGGGAATGTATTCTAACAACATAATCCACCTCAATACACAATCTCTCAGATGATGATATTAGATATCAATATGCTTGGAATGATCATGAAAAATTGGATTTTCATATAGTTTGATACACCTCTGGTTATCGTAGTAAATCACAGTTGGATCCATATGCTGACCAAAAAAACCAACCATGATCTTCCTTATTTAGATGGCCTCACATGCTACCTGACCCGAAGCCATGTACTCTACCTCTAGCAAATTGAGTACAACAGATCTCTATTTCTTGTTACACCAAGAAATTATCATTGAAAAATGTTGAAGATCCCTCCTGATGTGTTGCTCTATTAGGATGGATTCCCTACCTAATCTGCACCAGTGAAGCCTTGAAGCTTCACTACCTCTATCCACCTGTACCATAATCGGTATTGAGTAGTGCCCTTGAGGTATCTCAACATATGCTTTGCCACCTTCCAATACTGATTGGTAGGCCTAACCATCACTTGACTAAGGTGTTTAACTACATAGAACATATCTGATCTTGTGTTCACCAAGTACATGACTGAACCCACAAGCTTCCTATAAACAGTAGCTTCCACTACCTCTCCTGAAGTACCATCCTCCTTCCTCTAGTTACCAGCTAGAGGAGTTTTCATAGGCTTGCAGCTCTCCATGTGGAACCTCCTGATTATCTCATTGGCATACTTGACTTGAGATACAAACAACTTCCCATCACCCTGCCATACTTACATGCCCAAAAAGTAATGGATGAGCCCCAAGTCCTTCATCTCAAACACTCTTGCAAGGTCCTCTTGGAAATATTTGATCATCGATCATCACCTGTCAGTATGATATCATCAACATAAAGTACAATGACCAATAATTTACCTTCCACCACTATGTTTTATAGGTTTCATCTACCTCACTCTTTGTGAAGCCCAACCTAGTGAAGTAGTTATCTATCCTGGTGTACCAACCATGGGGTGCTTGCTTCAACCCATACAATGCTATCTTGAGTTGGCACACATGAGACTCACGGTCAAAGGTCTCAAAACCTTCAGGCTACTCTATGTACACCTCTTCCTTAATCATAACATTAAGGAACATTGTCTTTACATCCATCTGATGTATCTTTCAACCCATGTATGTTGATATTGCCAATATAGATCTGATCGATGAGTACCTTTCTACAAAAGCAAAGGTATCCTCATAGTCATTCCCCTCTACTTGTGAAAAGAAACATGCAACAAATCTTGCCTTATTCTTCTACACACTACCATATGGAGCTTTATTTACCTTGTAAATCCATTGGGATCTGACCACTTACTTGTCCTCTAGTCTTGGGACCACATCCAAACCAATGTTACAAACTATGGAGTCATTCTCCTCCACCATGGTGTCAACCCAAACCAACTATTGTATTGCTTCCTTAAAGGAATATGGCTCTGTCACAACACATCTTCTCATAAGAGCTATGTATCGAGTGCACCTCTTAGGTGACTTCATCTACCTACGCTGAGATGTGGGTGCTCCCACATTCTCCCGTGCATCATGCAACAATCTGTTAGCCTCTCTAGTGCGCTTTCTTCCTCTTTGGAAGACTTTGTCTGACTGGATGTCTCCACTCCTAGATCATTTGCATGTGGATTCTCCACATCAATCTGAGGCTCCTCAACATTAGGAGATAAAAGCTCCTCATCCTCATGTATCTCAAGCTCCCTCTCAAGGGAAATTGGCATGGCCTTCTCCACATTGAATCTGAAATCCCTACAGACCACCATCATCTTGTTGGTCAGCAAGTACACCCGGTAGTTTTGAGGTGTATCAGTGTACTCCAGAAATATCCCCAACTTTGTTGTCAGCTGCAGATTCTTCCATGCATCTTTGGCCACATGGCAATATACCGATGACCCAAAAATCTTGAGGTGACCAATATCTGGCATCTTACTGGAATAAGCCTCCTCCGGTGTCTTCATCTCAAGTATCTGATGTGGGCTATGGTTCTGAACATAAACCACCATCTTGCATGCCTCATCCCACAGGTGTAGTGGTAGACTTTGGTCATGCAACATCGCCCTCACTTCCCCTACTATGCTTTTATTCTTCCTCTCAACCATCCCATTCTAATGAGGGTTATGGGGTGTCATCGACTCCCATTTAATCCCTTCTACTGCATAGAAGTTATTATATCACTCTGTAGAGATTTAACCTTATTTCATGAATCTTTCTCTACTAATACTTTAAACTCACAAAACTTTTTGAGAGTTTGATCCTTTTTCTACATGAAAAAATCCAACATTTTCAAGAAAAGTCATCAAAAAATATAACATAATACATTTGTTTGGCCATGGATGATGTCAAGAATGGTCCATACACATCTGAATGGACTTGCTCTAGAATAGCCTTTTCTCAATTGTCTTTGTCGTGAAAGGAAGACTTAGTTTATTTTCCCAAAGTACACTCCTTACATGTATCAACTTGCTCAAGCATACCTTTGGGAAGACTGATAGAGATCTACTGCAATATCTTCAAAGCACCTAATGCAAGTGGCCCAAGTGGTTGCACCACAACTTTCCAATGTCTCGAATATGCATCATTTCTTCTTTTCGACTCTAATCAACATACTCCTTTACCTCCAACTGATAGAGATTCTACAGTTACACCTGAATCCCTATCTCCTTTACTTGACTCATGGCTATGTGTTGAAGGAACGCCTTTCCTTTCGGGAAGATCACACCATAGCCTTTATCGTAAAGCATCAAAATAGATACCAAGTTCTTCTTCAGCCTGACCACATACATAATTAATCATGGAGCCCCATGCTCCCTCTGAAAATTAATTGTGCCCAATCCAATAACACAATACTTCTCGTCATCATTGTTCTCGATATGCATGTAGAGATCTTTATCTTCCAAGTCATTGAAAAAATATTTGTATCCAGTCATGTGTAATGAAGCTCCATTGTATAAGTACCATACACTTCCTATCATTGATGACACCATGCATGCAATGAGGGAAAATTCCAATTTGAATTGAGAGGCCAAAGCCTCACGCACCACTCCTCTTGAGGAATTCTTCTTGGACTTATTGACTGGACAATTTGTAGCAAAATGGCCTAGCTTATGATAATGAAAACACTTAAATTTTGTCATGTATTTATTCTTACATCCATGATAAGAATCCACTTTGGAGTGGGAAGCTTTCCCTTTCCCATTCTTCACCTTAATTGCTATGGCACAATTCTCTTCATCATCAGTCTTTGATGAAGAGCCATCCCTGATGTTCCTCCTAATCTCCTCCTGCATAAAATCTGACCACAATCATTCCCAATCCAGAATCTTCTCCCGACGATTGACATAGTTCTGATAACTATGCCAACTCTTTGGGATTCCTATAAGAGCAAGACTCACCATATCATCCTGAAAAACTATGATTCCAACACTTCCAAGTTCATCACGACACTAAGTGAACATGGTCAAGTATTTTGGAATCATCTCGCCTTTCTCCATCTTGGTTTTTCGAAGTTTTTCCTTCAATGACAATTTCCTTTGGTCAGTACTGTTCTGATACAAGTTCATCAATGTTTTCGACATAGCATACATAGTTTCCTTTCCATGGAGTCATGAGACAATGTGGTCTCGAACTCTCTCCAGGATTATCCACCTCACCTTCGCCACACAGTTATTCCATTCGACCAAATTATGTGTGTCTAGTGCTGTTGGCTTAGGAGTTTCTTGATCAACGAATTCCTTAAAGCCATTATCCTCTAGCACAACCTCCATTCTATCCATCCATGCTATAAAATTCAAGCTGCTTTCCAAGTCATATTCCAACCGCAAACCATAGAATGCCATCAACCAATCTTGGAGTATGTATTGAAGATTTGAATTTCACCTATAACCCAAAAATCAAAGCTTTAAAATCTCCTCTATTAGAATGTGCTTAGCTCTAGTACCATGTAGAAAATCCTTTAGATTCACAAGCTCATGCAATGTATTAAAGTACATGACAAGATTCTACTTCTACTTTCAACTAGCATAAGCCAATATATCAATGAAAACAATATGAACAAGAAGAAGATAATAAATGGCACATAACACAAGATGTATATGGGGAAGCCCACTACTCAAAAGCCCACTATATGTATTGCATATATCAGAAATATGAGTGAATAAACAAAGCTTGTTCTCGTTAGAATTATTCCGCACAAGTATGCTCAACTCTCTTAGCTCACAAGCAAGATCTTGGCCAACACTTAGCCAATTCTACATCTCTCCAAGCCCATAATCTCTTCCATAAATCCTAGGATGAATAGCCCATATTTAAAGGGAATTCATGCCTTCAAAACTGTGCAATACAAACATAGGTCCTTCTTTGATTGCATGCATTATATTTACAACTTAGTAAATCATGCAACTAATAGTACATTGTCCTTGCACTCTAGTCTCAACTGTGTCTTTCTCAGAATCAACATACATGAGTTTCTGACGAGGGAATCTTTAGTTAACTATAGTGACACTTGTGGATGCACTAGTGCATCAACTAACTATTAACTCTCTATTATTTCCTCAAACAATTTGTAACTAATTTAACTAAATATAACTCAATAAACTGAGTTATCTAATCTACAATTCAATTTAAACTCATACTAGACCCCTAAAACTTGGGGAGAACATATACATGACTTTAGAAAAACTTCCAAATCGAAATTCATAAGCTAATTAAACTTAATTAACTATTTACAAGTTTATATGAGAATAGAATTTGAGTTTAATTCTCAGTTTAATTCAAGGAATTTCTTGGTGCCATTTCTCAACATTTTTTGGGGATGTTTATGGTATATGTTGTATTCATATGTACTGAAGAAATTGAACTATTTTGGTGGCTTTGGTTCCTGTTACCCATCACTTTGTGGGTGATATCATCAAAATAAATTCTTCTTCATGATGAGCCTTAGAAAGTATCCAATAACCCGTTGATGGCTCCTACTAGATCATTGTACCATTTCTCTACCGCCTAAGCTAGCCATGTGTTCCCTCAGCCACCTCTATTGATCGTATGTTTGAAGGCAAGCCTCCCAAATCTAAAGGTATGTATTGTCATTTGGTAATTTAGTATTGGGTTTAGTTATCATGGATACTTTTGGGTATGAATTGATGGGGGGATTTGACGAAAATATTGGGATTAATTTTTTCTCCTATCCCCTTGATATCTTTTGGTTGTTACCCTTGGATCTTAGTCCTGTGGGATCTCCTTCATTAACCATTAGGTTCTAAGGTGGTACTACTTGGTAAACCTTGACTTTGGGTGTGTGGTCCTACTCCTTTACCCACACATATTACTCCCTTTCCACTCACTATACCACCATTCATCTTTTCTCTCACCTAGGTCGACATTCCCATTCTGGGTCCAGATAGGGCTAGTCTCCCTATCCCTTTCCCCCACCTCGGGTTAGGCCGAGAATGATGCCATGAAGGTTGAAGAAATTAAAAGAAAAAGTGAAAATAATAATTCGCCACATTTAATAGGAAATTGTTATACAAGAAAATGACCTCCTCATCAGCTTAGAGGATAAAGACATGGTGACTGAAGGATTGACCAAGTTCAGAGGCCTAGTTGTCAAGCTAACGCAACATGCTTTATAAAGATTCCTAGCAAGGATAAGGGTGCATTATGCCCGAAGTAACTCTATTTGTTACCTTATTAAGAGCATTAGTGAACCCCTAATGAGTTTATATGGGTCAAGGGAACAAGTTGCCTGAGAAAATATCCCTAGATTCTCTCCTATGTCAGCTCATAAAAGTAGGGAAACATCAAAACTCAACCTGTTTGGGGAAATTACTAATTCCTAATGGAGTATGCAAATGGGAAAGAGCACAAAGGCATGGAAACATCATTGCTTTTGTCCAATGGAACTCATGAAGGACTTGGCAAACCTAACCTCACATGCTATATATGCAAGGCTACATCCATTGTGAAAGAGGTCGAACCACTTGAAAGGATTGCCTATTTGACTATGGAGCAGAGTCTCAGACTAAGGCATCAGAAGAGGTTAAGAAGGGAGAGAGAGGGAGATAGAGAGAAGCTAGAGGGGTAAGGGAAGGTTGATGCAACTGATGGTTGTAATCACTCTTTCTACATCAATATAGAACTACAGTTGTGTTGTCCACTTCGAGATGTTGATAATATGACATGTTTGTATGTTTATTCAATATCATTAGCACGAGTGCCTTAGTTATATGAAACTAGATATCTTTATATGTTGATGCATTATTTATCAAGGTTTTATGCTGTGATATTACGCTTGCCTTTACTGTGTGCAGGTTTTGATCTGGATCTGGATCAGGGGTCTTTTGTCTAGCTGCATTGTGCTCTCCAGCAACACCACACTAAGAATCGAGGTAATAATTCCTTCTCGCTTTGTTATTCATTTTTTAAACATAGATATGCATGTATCTTTGTGGCAACTGTAGCTAATCTGACTATCTGCTAAGGATCCCCAGAAGATCCTTGATGATTTCTACATCACCAAACACCCGTGCATTAATCCCTATAGCAAAAATTGTACCAAAAAATGCAAACAATGGTTGTGACAAAAATAATTAGCACATGGGAAAAATCCATTACACGGGATCTACCCTGATCATTGGCCATCACCCTAGTTCCATAGGCCCTAGATGAGCCTCTATCATTCAAGAACCCATGATTGTACCAACCCCTGGAGGGCAATGAACTATCCTGCCTAAAGGGCATAATCACTAATATATCTTACACATCATGCTCTTGTCCTTTGAGCCCCAAGAATTTAATTAATGAAATTTCATAAAAGGAAAAATGTATATGAAGAAGGGTGGAAAAATCAAGGCCATGGCACCTCATGTACCACGACTGTGCCCTCTAATACATTACATACTTAGGTGTGGGCTTCCCTTTATCTAGCTACCCCTATTACCCACTATGTGAGGGTTTCCCCTATCATTCCTTATTCGACCTCCCTCATTTGTCACTTGTCACCCCCATTAGAGGGATCTACCTTGGACAATTATCCCCTTTAAGGGCTAAAACCACCTAATAAGGTACCTGGCTAACCCCATTTGGAGCTTGGAACACTAGCACATGTCAAATCCCACTACGGAAGGGCATGCCATTATGAGGTGTCCTCGTTGTTATCCATGATTTGTAAGCTATTTTACCCAATTATTTTAATGGCTGGTTGTACTAGAAGCCTAGGGGATGCATTGGATCTTATGCTGGATTACATGTGGTTTCCATTTGGGTTTGGTCTCCCTATATTGGATCCTAACCCCAAAAGTCTACATTGGCACATGTAGGGTGTGCATAGAGAGCCATTGGCCTCCACAGGAGCATA
Organism: Pinus taeda; assembly: GCA_000404065.3. NCBI lineage: Eukaryota > Viridiplantae > Streptophyta > Pinopsida > Pinales > Pinaceae > Pinus > Pinus taeda. The sequence continues at coordinate 76,544 of APFE030887917.1, read as the reverse complement.
TAGCACTCCATGGATCTTCATGGATGCTTGGTGATTACTAGTGATCCACTTTTGGGATGATGGTGATATGGTTAGTACATTATGCCCAACAAGACCCCACATGAGCCCCACACTCCTGATAGGTTTCCTACGACTTCTAAAATGTCATGGAAACATCAATTCCACCACTTGTACCCTTGCAAAAGATCTCCGATTCATATGGGGACCCATGGGGTCATCTTTGTGCTCTCATACACACTCGAAACACCACATATCTAGTACTTAGAGAACAAGGGGCCACCCCCTTGTCCATCATATTCTGAGGAATTTATTCCTCAATATGGCACTTCAAGATATTATTGAGCCTTTGGTGGGCCCTACGATATGCACATATTATTAATTGGTTCCTTGTGAGGCTTATTTTTTCATTTGTGAGCTAGTTTGGTGGGCTTGTCACCAATCGGTGTTTTATTTGCACATTATATTATCGTTAAGGGGTAATGTAGGCCAATAGGATAATTCAAACTCCTTAGGAGGCTATATATTGATGTTAGATACACTTATTTTTATCATCGCTTGACTTGGGATCTCTCTAATCATAGAGAATTTCACAGTTTTTTCTTGGTGGATATTTTTGGAGATGGATGAATTTTGATGTATGGATTTGGGCAATTTATCTTGTCGTGGAGCTTTTTTGAGAGAAAAAAATTCTTGTTGGATATACTCTATAATGTTGAAAGTAAATTTTAATGATATTATTCTTGTTGTTGCATATTGTCAAAATTAGGGCTAGTTGCTGCATTATTGAAATCATGTGGAATTAAGCATGTTTTAGCTAATTTAATGTATGGGCCAATGCGATATGAATGAAATTTCATAGATATTTATTTGTCTCGAGAATATTTCATCATTTTATTAGAAGTATAAATGCTTGATGATCACCATTTTGTTTATTTCTCTCAACATTGGACGAAGTTGATTTTTCGGGCCTCCTTGATCAAGAAACCAAGTTCTTACTCATCATTATCCTTGATTCCATATCCCCAAGTGAACTAGGCACTGCTCCCTTAGAAAGGGTGATCATTTTAACCCTCATTTTACCACTTTCCTATTTTCCCCCAAGTCTAGCCCCATTAGGTAACCTAGGCCATCAATTTCTGGGGAATTGACCCAAGGAAAAACTTTGATCCCCTATAGGCTACTACGTTGGTGGGTCCCCTCCCTCTCCTCCAGATTTGTGGAAATTCTAACATTGGAATCTTTCGGAATCCGAAGCCCTAGCTCTAGGATCAAATTTTACCTAGGCATCCCCAACGCTAGACCTCAATAGGATCAATTCAATATTTTGAAGTAAATATTTTTTTTGGTCCTTTCCTTTCACCTTGTCTATGATAGGAAAATCATTGGTTGCTACATTCCATCCATGAACCTATACTAGGCCCACTTGGCCCTGTGTGGTCCCACTTCTCAATAAATATTATTTTTCAATGACCAGTCGGGAATCCATGTTTCCCAAGGATTATATGGATTGAGAAACTTGTTCACAAGCCTGTGATTTCTCCCTAAACATTATTATCATCACCTCTCATCCCTGGTGGGCCAAGTCCCTTGCTTAAAGAGCCTTAGTTTCATCTCTAGTGTTTCTTCGTTGCCAGCAGGCTTGGATAATACCTTGTGTTGGACCTTAGAATTACTCTTTCCTTGACAAATTTTCTCACTTCTTTCTCTTGTTTCCATAAAAGACAGATCCCCATCACTGATAAATGATAGATTTTGTCTCAAGGAGGACTTTAAATGATTGAAATGTTATACTTTTATGTTTTTGCTATTTGAAATAAGTTTTTGCAAATTAGCTACGGAACACAGCCTATTCTACAACTAATTGTGTGTTCCGTAGCTACTTCCATAGTTCAACAAGTTATAGGTGTCAAACAAAGAAACTAACCACATGGGCATCTCTGGAATCATCTCGACATGGATCCTATCTTAGTCACCTAGCCTAGATCGATAAAAAAGCTAGCTCAAGACCACAGTCAAAGGTGGAATCAAACGTATGAAACCTAGAAGCAATAGGACTCTTTGTCTACCCTTTCATGGTTAATTAATAAATCCAATAGATCTGTTGAAGCATTAACTCGGATTAGCCACCTGTGTCAACAATTCTATGCAACCACCTTGTTCGAATTCAAGAAACCTGTAGCTGATCAAACATTTATGCAGACTGGTTGTAATACGTGTAGACCAACTGTAACTAATTTTCCTCAAAAGACCGTTATGAATATTTTCTTTTAAATACCAGTTGAATAGAATTAGAGGGAGTTCAAAGTTTTTGATGTATTAACTTTAAACTTATCAGCGTTTTAATTTTGGACTTTTGTTCCTGTTTTATAATACAAAGTCGTGTCTTGACTGAAGATCATTTGAAGGAGCATTTGAATTAACTTAGTAGCTGAACCTAGTTAGTTGTAGAGCGCCCCTATGTTGAAAGAGGTTTTCTTCATTCTGTTCAGTTTTAAATTCCTCATTTCCTTTTAGTAGTGTTTATAACTTAGGATTTCTTGTAGTTTGATTTCTTTTAGTTTTAATCAGTAGCGTAATGTTAGAATTCAATTGTGCAGTCTTGTTTCCCCAATCCATTTCATAAAGGAAATGTCTTTGTTTCTAAACAGAGTAAGATTGAAAGTAATGAGGATGCACTGTTGATTAGCTTACTCACTGTTTTTGTTATTTATTTCTTAGTTTAGGTTGTCAATGCACTGTATTAATGAATGTTTTTGGTCACCATTTCAAGCTGATATCCATCCTAAACTAAATGGTTGAGCATTCACTTTACATAAGGGTTGAAACCAATCAGTTACCATCTGCATGTTTTTATTTAGTTTTTACTAGATCATGATGTACAAAAGTTGCTTGAATTCCATCTCAAGGAGGTTATCTTTCAAAATTGAAGGTTAGAGTAACTAGAAGTACTTCAGTTAATTTCATTTTCTATATTTATTCCAACATGACTTACAACTTTACTTTCTAGTTTTAAGAATTATTCATGAATTAGGATTAGATGAGAAGATAGGACAATTGATCTGTTTTTCCTTCTTTTAACTTAGATTTTGACTAGTTTTAAGTTCTTGGTTCACCTTTACGAAATCTAGATTTAGTTTCTCATAGTTCAAATTGTATATCATTAGGAATCAAAGAACAGAAACCCCCAAAACAATATAAAATACAAAACAATGAAGTAATAGGGCTAACTAGCACATATAGTGCACTACACTTCATCAACTTATGAGCCTCGATTGATAATTTATGCAAAGCAATTTAGGACACTAAATTGACTAAACATTTTGGCACCATTTCTGGGGAAGTGTATCTAGGTAACCTTATCTCTTACATTAAAAAAAAAAAATTGATATGCATAGAGAAAGAGAATCTAGGGGTAGATTTATAGCTAGAGGCAAGTGTTCAATTCCTACAACACCCCCTACTACACCAATAACAAGAAGAGATACACCTCCACCTCAAGCTCATACTCCCAGCCATAGAACTCCTGAAATTCCATTGGCAGAAATCCAAACAAAAGAATCTCCTACTTCATGTACCAAGGGAATCCTAGCAGAGAAAAATCTTGGGTCTCCAACAGGAGGAGTAGCATTTTTCACCTCCACATGGGAGCACATTTTAGTTGAAGAATTAGTAATACCTGGTGAAGAAGAAGATGTAGAACCTCTCTCCCATATCCTATTAATAGAAGAACCATAGGAAGACAAAATAACCTTGCAGGTTGAGCCTTATACTGACTCTAAAGAAACTATAATGGCAAAAGAAGGAGAGGATGGAGAATTCACACTGTTTGGAGGAGGGGGTAGAGGAAGAGGTAGAGGAAATAATGGAGGAGGTAGAGGAAATAATGGAGGAGGCAGAGGAAATAGGGAAATAGATAATTCTTTTGGATACCCTATAGTGGATGAAGAAACAAATGCCACAATGAAAAATATCTCACCTTCTGTCCTCCCAAATTTCCATGGGTTAAAAAGTGAGGATCCTGAAACATTTTTGTTTGAGTTTGAAGTATTGTGCAGAACCTATGATTATGTAGAAGATTCTCAAAAACTTATGTTGTTCCCTTCAACACTGAAAGGAGCTGCTTTGAATTGGGTCATGGGGTTAGTTACTCAATCCATTAGAACATGGAATGACATGAAAAAAGTGTTTTTGGATAGGTATTTGGATTATTGCATGCATGCTAATCACAAAGATGAAGTGTTCAAAATGATGCAAAGAGAGGATGAAAATTTAGACGATTTGATTGAGAGATTAAACTATAATTTGAAAAGGGCAAAGATGGACAATTTAGATGAAGATACTTTAAAAGATATTTTATTAAAGTCCATTAGAGATGAGTGGATAGATATCCTTAACATGACGGGGAAGGGAGATATCTCTCAACTCCCATTAAATGACATAGGAGAATTATGTGTTCATCTCTCAAGAGGGAAATCGAAAACTAGGAAACGTCCAAGAGATCCTTCTCTTGTTAGAGTAAATAAATCCACAACTGGATCAGTGAGTAGGGAAAAAATTGGTAATATGCTTGATGAATTCAACATAGCTATTCTAGGGAGTATTAGTGAGCAAATAGACACCCTTAAGTTGCAAAACAAGAAGAAAATTGAGGCTGATGCTTTAGCTATTTTTTTTCCAAAATGCAGAAAAAACATGCTCTAAGAGAATGCCCTTTGGATGAAAAAATTATAGAGACTTGTATGATTTGCTCAGAGAATCATGAGATCAAAGGATTTCCTTCAATTCTAGGTCTTGAGGTTGTTTTTCAAGAAGAAATAGTTCCAAATTCAACAAAACCTCTTTGCTTTGTCTCTAGAAAGCCTTGGCAGGGGCCACAAAATCAAGGATTTAACAATCAAATGTATCTTTAGCCCACACCAAATTGGAATTCTTGGTAGCAACCTTGGCCTCAACCTAAATCTCAATCTCAACCTTGGGTACAAAGAGTACAAAATCCTTATCGGATATTTTCTCAATATTATCAATATCCTCCATCATATCATAATTGTCCTTCCTCACACATTCCACAACAAAATTAGTAGCCACAACTTCAAAATCAGAACCCTCAACTTTCATTACCATTTCCATAACAAAATCTAGAACAAATTCCACAACAAAACCAAAATCCTCAACTCTTACTGCCATTTCAGCAGAGACCAAATCAACTACCTGCCCAACCATTACCAAACCCCAACAATGAAAATCCTTAGAGTACTTACATGGTGGAAGGACAACAATTTCTAACTTATATGATCACTCCTCGAGATCCCAATGATTTTCAACTAAGATCTGGTAGGGTATTAGAAAAGGAAAGGCCTTCTATAGTTATTCATGAACAAGACAATTCCGAGGAAGATTCTCTACAACCCAATAAAAGTTTCGAGGAAGCATCTCTCGAAAACCAAAATGTTGAACATGAAAACAAAAAGAACCAGTGAACTCAACTCCTATCATTGAGCAGCTAGTATGTACTTCTGCACGTCCTTTTCTTGAAAGATTACAAGTTGATAGAGGAGTAGAAAAGCAAATCATGTTGCCTAATTATGATTTTCTAGATGATGTAAAAAATGTCTGTATCAAAATTCCTTTGTTACAAGCCATTAAGGAGATTTCAATACTAGCTAAAACAATAAAGGAGTTGAGCATAAAGAAACCAGGAAGAAAAGCAAAAGAAACAAAAAGAATTCACCTGGTAGGAAAAATATCAGATATAATGATGGGAAAAATTTCCATACAAAAATATGTATATCTAGGAAGTCCAATTGTGAAAACACGTATCAATGGAGTTGAAATTCCAAATACATTGATTGATTTAGGGGTAGTAATAAACATCATGAACAAACAAACCATGGAACAACTCAAACTTCTTAATCTTCTTTACACACCTACATTACTACAATTAGTGGATAGATTTGTAATCAAACCAGATGGAGATTAGAATGCATTTCAGTATCCTTAGATTCTTGGGAATATCTTGTTAATTTTATGATCTGGACCCCCAAGAACAATTTAGGAGGACATCCACTCATATTAGGAAGACCTTGGCTGGCCACAACTGATGCCTTCATTTACCGTAGATTTGGTGATATGTATATTTCTGATGGAATTCAACAAATAAATTCACTCTATATCCTCCAACGAGAAAAATCATAGAAATAGGTAACAAATAATGGATTGATGATGAAAATGACATTCAGCCTCTCTTTACTTTTTCAAATATTAGTGAAGATAGTCAAATATTAAAAACAATGGAAAATTTTGACTCATCTCTAGAATATCAACATGATAAATTTCAAGAAAAACCCCATATTGAATATTTGTCATCTAGGCAGATGTCTCTTTATTCTATGGAAGAATTTGGTATTTCTACAACTGAAATCTTTCTAGGGAGAACATTGAACATAAACAATAACTTGGAAAAATTACAACAGGAAAAGCTAATCAACAAATTACAACAACATTCTACTGCATATGCATGGGAATATACTGACATGAAAGAAATTAGTCCTAAGACTTGTACTCACATCTACATTGAGTAAAATTGTATACCGATCAGACAACCTCAGAGAAGGATGAATCTAAATCTTAGGGAAATTGCGAAAGAAGAGTTACAAAAACTGCTGAATATAAACTTCATTTACCGAATTTCAGATAGCCAATGTGTTTCCCCTTTAGTGATTGTGCCTAAAAAGAATAGTAAATGGAGGGTGTGCATTGATTACCGAGAATTGAATAAAGCTATGCTTAAAGATCATTTTCCTTTACCTCTTGTAAATCAAGTGTTAGATACATTAGCAGGTAAGAAGTATTTCTGATTCATGGATGGTTTTAGTGGTTATAATTAGATTTAGGTGGCACCTGAAGATCAAGATAAAAATACATTTACTTGTCCATGGGGAACCTATGCCTACCGAGTACTTCCTTTTGGGTTATGTAATGCACCTACAACATTCCAAACAACAGTACTAGGAATTTTTTCTAATCTAATACATGATTATGTAGAGGTATATATGGATGTCTTTATAGTCTATGGGAGTACATTTGAAGAATCTTTGGAGAATTTGGAAAAATTTCTTAAAAGATGTAAGGATGCAAACCTTTCACTAATCCATGAAAAATGTTTTATGACGTTTACAGAAGGTACTATTTTAGGGCATCACATTTCAGGAGATGGGATTAAAGTTGATAAATCTAAAGTTGAAGTCATCTCTAAATTATCAATTCCAAATAGACAAAATGATGTTTGAAGTTTTCTAGAATTTACAAGATACTATAGACGATTTATAGAAAATTTCACTAAAATAGCATCCCCACTCTTCAAATTACTCACAAAGAATTATGAATTTAATTGGAATCCTGACTACTAGTTAGCATTTGAGACCTTAAAAACAAAAAATTCTAAAGCACCCATCTTGAGAGGTCCAATTTGGAAACTACCTTTTCACATTTCAAGAGATGCTTCAGATACATCTCTGGGAGTTGTATTAGGACAAAAAGACTTGATTCCCTATGCCATCTACTATATAAGTAAGAATTTCACTCCCATTGAGTTGAATTATACTGTGATTGAAAAGGAATTTTTAGTTGTTGTTCATGCAATCAACAAGTTTAGACATTATATAACTGGCTATGAAACCTTTGTTCATACAGATCACTCTGCAATTAGATACTTAATGAATAAACCTATTACTAATGGCAGAGTTACAAAATGGCTTTTACTCTTGCAAGAATTCAATATTATTGTGCTAGATAGACCTGGAAAACAAAACACAGTTGTTGATTTCTTGTCTAGAATTTAAAATATCAAAGATGACTCTCTGGTTGAAGATAAGTTTCCCAATGAATATCTTTTTGCAATGATTACTCAAACTCATTGGTTTTCAGATATTGCTAATTACTTAGTCACAAGGAAATTGCCTTCACATTTGTTTTCTAGAGAGAAAAGAAAAATCATTCAGATAATTGCAAGATATTCATGGATGACTAATGAATTGTATAAAATAGGCCCATATCTTATGATTAGAAGATGTGTTAGGGAAGATGAAATGTCTGAGATTCTTAAGACATATCATGATGAGCTGTGTGGTGGACACTTTGCTGACAAGAGGATAGCTTATCAAATGCTTTATTTAGGATATTATTGGCCATCAATCTTCAAATATGCCAAATAACATGTTAGGAGGTGTGACAGTTGCTAGAGGGTAGGGAAACCTACTCCTTCAAATGAAATGCCACTAAAAATTCAAGTGCTCATTGAACCTTTTGAAAAATGGGCCTTAGATTTTGTTGTGCCAATTAATCCTTAATCTAAGCAAAAGAAGTATATATTGGTATGCATTGATTATGTCACTAAATGGGTAGAGGCCAAAGCATTACCTTTTTCTAATGAAAAAATTGTAGTTAATTTTCTTTTTGAGGACATCTTCACTCGTTTTTGTGTTCCAAGATAAATTGTGATAGATCAGGGATCTCAATTTACATAAAAAATGGTGAAGGGTCTTATTGAAGATTACAAGATCAAACATAGGAAATCTACTCCTATTCATCCACAAGCAAATGGTCAAGATGAATCTACAAATAAGGTGATTGAAGGAATTCTCACTAAGAACGTGAATCTACATAGAAGAGATTGGGTAGAAAGGCTTCCTGAAGCCTTATGGGACTATAGAACTACATGGAGGAACACAATGAGACATACACCCTATGAACTTGTTTATGGGAAGCAAGCCATGTTCCCTATAGAGTTTCAAATCAAAACTTTCAAGATGGCAGTCCAATTAGGACTGGATTTATCAGAGGCACAAAAACATAGATTGGACCAACTCAATGAACTTGATGAAATTAGGCAAGATGCAGTCCAAAGAACGAATATAGTCCAACAACAGAGGGCTAAATGGCATGATAAATATATTAAGGAGAAGAAGTTTCAAGCAGGCGATTGGGCACTTTTATTCGATTCAAAGTTCAAATATTTTCAATGGAAGTTTCAAACTCATTGGATTGGGCCATATGAGATTGAATAACTCTTTAATAATGAAGCAATTAAGATAAGGACGATAGATGGAAGCAAAATACCTCTTCTTGTGAATGGTCATTAGTTGAAGATATATCAAAAACTAATTTCAAGAGAGGATTTCATTAAGATTTTCCAGAATAACTCTGAAATGAAGCTAGTGAAGAAGAATTCTTCTTCTCCATTAAATTAGTCTTTCCTTTTCCTAAGAAATGATTGATAAAAAGAAAAATTAAATAAATAAATTGTATGAGGTTGAAAACCAATCATTGATTGGCATACTTATACAGAAAATACAGGGTGAAAATTAGAGATTTCTGACATCTTATATTTTCCATTTCCTTTCTATAATAAGTATTGACAAAAAATCTACATCCATTTGCAATTTAGAGTCAGCAAATTCATCATCTCATTCCATCTCATTCTGTCTTCATTTTTTTACTGTTCTACTTCATCTCACTATCATATTTCATTTACATTTTCTCTTTTTACAATTTCACCCCATTTCACCCTATTTTTCATTTTATCTTACATCTCATTCCATTTCACTGTCATAACTCATTTCCATTTTATTTTTACATTCACATTCCATAATCCATATTTCATTTTTCCTTGTTTTCACATTTTGCAGCTAATTCCATTCCACATCTACTCGATCCTTGGATGAGAAGGAATGATAGAAATTGAGTCAGCGAAGAATCATTTTTTCCTTAATAGCAAGACATGGTGAATCAATGTCAGCTACTAAAGTGAATGTTGGCTTATTGATCGAGAAGGTATTGAGGATGCTTTTGAAAGGGTAAGGGTATATGCCCGCCTATTTCATATGTATGTCTACTGATCCCTAGGCTAGACTAGCCTACTTTGGTTTATCCTATCTTAGACCACTATAAGATACTCTAGCTTAGCCTATCCTACTCTAAGCCTATACTAGCCTAGCCTACTCTAGTCTAGACTACCTTCTTTACACCATCCTAGCCAACATCATCCTAGCCTAGCCTTCTTAGTCTGTTTTAACCTACTATATCCTAGGAGATCCTAACATTGCCTACTTTAGACTACTCTACCTAGTATATCCTAACATACATTAGCCCACTCTTGCCTAGCCTATTCTAGCATATCCTAACATATCCTAACCTATCCTAGCATACCCTAGCCTAAGCTATCCCATCATAGCCTAGTCTAGAAAATCGTATCCTAGCATAGTCTACCTAAGTCTAGCCTAACTTTCTCTAGCCTACACTAGAATATCCTACTCTACTCTAGCCTAAACTAAACTAGGCTACCCTACTGTAGGCTAGCTTAGCCTAGGTTAGCCTACTCAAGCCTAAACTAACCTAGACTAGCCTAGCCTAGCATATCCTAGACTATTCTAACCTAGCCAATCCAGCCTAATTTAACTTAACCTACCATTGCCTAACATATCCTACCATAGCCTAGCCTAACCTACTCTAGCCTAGCCTAACTTAGCCTTTCCTACACTAGCCTAACCTAGCATACTCTAGCCTAACCCAGCCTAGCTTAACCTAGCCTAGCCCAACCTGACCTAGCCTAACTTACTCTAGCCCTAGCCTAGCCTAGCCTAGCCTAACTTAGCCTAGCCTAGCCTAGCCTAGCCTAGTATAGCCCTAGCCTAGTGTAGCCTAGCTTAGCCTAGCCTAGCCTAGCTTAGCCTACCCTAGCCTACCCTAACCTAGCCCTAGCCTAGCATACTTTAGTATAACCTACTCTAGCCTATCCTAAGATATCACACACTACCTTATCCTAGCACACACTAGCTTATCCTACTCTACTGTAGACCAACCTATTATACTCTAGTTTAGCCTACTCTAACCTACTCTAGCCTAGACTAGCCAAGCCTTCCCTAACAAACTCTAGCTTAACGTAGCTATCTTAATTTATCCTAGCCTAACCTAACATAGCTTACTTTATACTAGCTTAGCCTAACATAGCCTATTCTTGCCTAGCATACTCTATCCTAGCCTAGCCTAAATAATGTGATTTTTAGAGGTATTTTCCAATATGTAGTAAAAATAAGGGTATTGTTTAGTATTCCACGAATGCATGTCATATGTCAAAGGTTCAATAAGTGAAACCCCCATGAATTTACACTAATCAAGCCTATCCTACTTTAGCCAAGCCTAACTTAGCCTAACCTAGCTTGACCAAGCTTACTCTAGCCTAGCCCAACCTAGTTTAACCTACTCTAACCTAGCCTAACCTAATCTAGATTAGAATACTTTAGACTAACTTACTCTAGCCTAGCCTAGCCTAGCCTAACCTAACCTAACTTACTCTAGCCCTAGCCTGGCCTACTTTAGCATAGCCTACTCTAGCTTAGCCTACCCTATCACACACTAACCTAGGCTAGCCTAGCACACACTAGCCTATCCTACTCTACTCCAGACCAACCTACTATACTCTGGTGTAGGCTTCTCTAACTTATTTTATCCTAGCCTACTCTAGACTAGCCTAGCCTAGCCTAGCCAAGCCTTACCTAGCCAAACATAGCATAAACTAGCCTAACATATTTTATCCTAGTCTAGCCTAGTTTCTCCTTGCTTAGCTTTCTCTATCCTATCCTACCCTAGCCTAGTCTACTCTTGCCTAACTTACTCTATCCTACTATAGCCTGACCTAACCTAGCCTATTCTTGCCTACTTTAGCCTAGCCCAACCTAACCTAACCTATTCTAGCCTAGTCTATCCCAGCATAGCTTAGACTACTTTAGCCTAGCCTTTAGTACTCTGGCTTAGCATACTCTAGCCTAGCCTAGCCTAGCTTAGTTTACTCTACCATAAACTAGCCTACTCTAGTCTACTCTACCCTATCCTAACTTAGAATAATCTAGCCTAGTTTAGCCCAGTCTAGCCTAGTCTACTCTTTCCTAGCCTAGCCTAGCCTAGTATAGCCTACACAAGCCTAAAGTACTATAGCCTAGCCTAGCCTACACTAACCTAACCTAGCCTAGCCTACTCTAACCTAGTCTAGCCCACTCTAACATAGCCTAGGTTGGAATAGCCTAGTCTAACCTAGTCTATCCCACTCTAACATAGCGTAGATTGGACTAGCCTAGCTTAGCATAGCCTAGTCTACTCTTGCCTAGCCTAGTGTACTCTAGCCTAGCCTACTATAATGTATCCTATCATAACCTACACTAGTATAGCCTAGCCTAGCCTAGTCTACTCTAACATAATTTGACGTAGCCTACTCTAGCCTAACATTGGCTATCATGGCCCACTGTTGGGCCTTAGAAATGCCCTCATTTTAATATACAACATTATCGTGTATAAAGCATATTCCTACACTTTCTACCATATTCATATCCATTTCCTATAACTCATGCCTTAAACCATGATGGTGAAACATCATAGTTATATTGTGTTTTTAATGTCTTAAGGGTTACTTTACCATGATTTACTAATGATGGTTTCACTAAGTTCATTTGTTGCGGATTTCCATCACTGAAATTATTCACAACGCACCTAACCTAGTTACTGCAGAGTTGCGTACGAAAGGAGATTGTTGTAGGTGAAAATATGAATTTTGTGACCAAATTGTGAAGAATATAGACATTTCAAGACTTGCATCGTGCTCAAAATATCCTCTTTCATATAACCCAAAAACCGTTCGGCAATATTCATCACCAAAAGGAAGCTAAGGTCAAAACAATTCTTAAGTACAGATCTTAAGTACATAACTGTTGAACATGAACGGTTTTGGTTCTGAACAATTTTTGAACAGGTCAGGCATGTGGAGGACAACGATTTGCCTAATTTATTTTAGGATCCTTGACGAAGATACATGCATCTGATCGAGAATTGATTTCATGAGCCCATGATAGCCATTTGTTAATAAATTTGCTATGTTAAGATCATGGTTAGTTTAGCTCTGTTCCATCGACTGTATTTTTAAAGACCCGATGAGCTGAGATTAGGGAGGAATTATCAGTTGTTGAATGCAAAGCTTTGAGCTATTATAGATCCTTTTTATTTTAATCAAAGACCTATGTTCCAGTGATTTAACATGGGCATGTGTTAATTTAGATTATTCCGAATACAATCACAGTGAGTTTTTAATTTGAATGTGTTAGATTTCCTTTTTATTGCAAGTTTTTTAGGCTCACTCGGGTGTGGAAAGGGCCCACCACAACCTGGGATTGAGCTCTTTGTAATTCATAAGTATATTAGCTATATTACTGTGTTCACTTTCACTCCAGCAACACATGGATTGATTGGAATTTTAATTTGAATTCATAGATTTTGAATTGATCTCAGTGTGCTTATAATCATTTCTGATATTGTGTTGATCTAGTTTTGAAACTACATTTATTCATTGCATTGTGTTTATGAATTCTTCCACAGAGAAGTGCTCTGTCTCTTATAAAAATGTTGTGTTGTTTTAAGTATCAGTGAAACATGTATACAAAGAACCTTATTCGAATGATTTCGTGCATGTGTGTCATCAATTCGTGAACTGTAGTAAGAGTTTCTTGGTGTTCTTTCATTAGCCAATAGTGAATTTGATTGAATGTGTGAAGTGTGGATCCATAGATACATTCAGTGATTGTGTGTGAATGAAAAAGGGTGTGTTTACATTTACAAATAGCATACATATCGATTAGTTTCATAATTGGCTGAGTGGCTGCCATGTATTCTGCCTCTGTAGTTGATAGTTCCACTATAGATTGTTTCTTACTCATCCAACTGACTGCACCTCCAAATAGGTTAAACACATACCCACTTCTAGATCTTCTCTGATCCAGATCTCCAGCCGAGTTTGCATCAACAAAGCCACGAATATCCAACACTCTGTCCAATCCTGGTCTTCCTTGGTAGCATAAACCATAATCACTAGTGCCACGAAAATACCTAAAAACCCACTTCACTGCTGTCGAGTGCTCCTTCCCTAGTTTTTACATAAACCTACTCAATACTCCCATTGCATGTGCAATGTTTGGTCTGGTACAGACCATTGCATACATCAAGCTACCAACTGCACTTGCATATGGAACACGGACATGTCCTCTTCCTCTTCTTGTGTCTTGGGACACTGTTTAGCAGATAACCTCACACCTATAAGAATAGGAACCTTCACCGGTTTACTATCCTGCATATTAAACCTCTGCAGTATTGTCTCGACATACTTCCTCTAGTTTAACCAGAGCTTCCTCTTTTCCTGATATCTTTTAATTTCCATGCCGAAAATATAGTTTGCAGCACTGATATCTTTCATGTCGAATTTGGAGGACAATTGGGTCTTCAAATCCTAGATAATTTCTTTGTCATTTCCAACCAGCAACATATCATCCACATACAAGACCAGGTAAATAACATGGTCACCAATTAATCTAAAATACACACAGTGATCTGCTTTTCTTCTGGTGAAGCCAAGTCCCCGTATAAATGTTTCAAATTTTTGATACCACATCCTTGGTGACTGTTTTAACCCATAAAAAGACTTCTTTAACTTGCATACCAATTATTTCTTACCCTTCACCGCAAAGCCTTTAGGTTGCTTCATGTAGATTTCCTC
>APFE030887917.1:21150-33044 GCA_000404065.3 Pinus taeda | reverse complement strand
ATATATATATATATATATATATAATTGTACAACCGTGAGACACTGTAACAAACATTGAGGACCATATATTTGATTGATACAACGAATAAAAATCAGCATAAGGGACTAGCTTTCCAAATACATCTTCATCAACTTAGGGTCATGAAGGCCTAGTTGGAGAAACACATATGAATGGATCAACATCTTTGAAACAAAATAGTGACAAATCATGTCTAGTAGATCGTCATACTAACCACAAACCATGAGAGCCACCATCATCATGTTGACATAGATGATAAGAAAATCAATGCTAAGGCCTTGTTGGCATCAATGCCAACACTACCTGCCAACATGCTCTCTCTTTGTCATTGATGTCAACCTCAACTTGATCTCCACAACTCTGATTCTGAAATGAAAACTCTCTCTGTACACCATTCTCTATTCCAACTTTCGATTATCTCTACCCCTTTGACATCAATGGAAAATGGAAATACGAAAACTAGGGATCAATACCAAAAAATACAAAGGGAGATAGTCCCCGTAAAATTCTCAACACCATGCTTATCATAAGCTGAACATGCTCCCCCTCAACATGTAATGGGGTTGAAACTATCATCTTCATGTTATTGTACATGTTATCTATTATTGTCAATGTCTCCTTGTCACATAATAATGTAAATTTTAAAATGGGAACTATAAACTCAAAAGAGGAACTCTAGTAAAACATCCCCAAAAGAACATGAAAAATAGTGCTAAAAATGAAAAGTGTGTTTACTAGAATGATGATTTTTTTAGGGTTCATTTTCATCATATTTTAAAAATAGCAGTAAAAACAATTTTTTTGTGTAAAAAACAATTATTTTTAGGAGAAAAACACACTATTGTTTTTGGTAGAATAGCATTTTTCTTTCCCACGTATAATTTCAACATTTTTTAGTAATGACGATAAAGATAAAATAATGGGATCTGAAACACATTAAAATTGCATCACTTTTCATCCATGTTGTTAAACATATAATAACATTACACCAAAGATCACTAAAATTCGAATTGTTCTCAGCCATAACATTAAAGATAATAAAAAAAAATTGAAAAATTTTCAACCATAGAATTAAAAAACCCTAAGTTTTCAACATGTTTCAACCATGATATTATGAACAAATTACATGAGTAAATTAATAAAAATGTCAATACTTGTAGATTGAATGAAACACAAATTATATCTCTAAGTTATTGTTGCATTGTAGATATTCTAAACATTAAAAATCATCATAATTAAAACATATAATCCAACAAACATAAAAATGACTCATAACTTCATTTAGCACCATATGGAAATCAAAATTTGTATTTCAAGATACGATACAAACATTAGTTATATAAACTGTCTTAGAGAATTATTCAGAATCACTCATATTTTCTTGCACACCATCAGAATTCACATCTTTAGATGACTAACTTGATGCAAATGAAGATGTTCAATATTCTTCTTTGCCATTAACTAGTGCCCCCTCTGAGGCTACATGCATGCTCACCATTTCAGGTTTCAAAATTCTTCTGGATCAGTGACTGGTTTCAACATACTCTCATCTCAACATTTTTTTCTTCTGGTAATAACCTCTTCAGAATCTTTATCGTCTTGAAGCGAAAAGTTCCTCCCTTTTTTAAATTGAAGTCATAAACATGTATGTCAACATCCTCTAATTTTAAGATGTCCGTGTGGCATTGCTTTATATTTGTACCGTTTCTTTTCTCTTTCTGCCAATTTTTTTTTATCAACTACCATCTCTAGCTTGTACACACCATTTCATGGGTGTGTATTTATGGCATACCAATGTACTTCAACACCCGCAACATCTTCATTTTCTGTAATGAGCTTTATAGCCTTAGCAACCCATAATGGATAGCCATTTGGATCTCCATCTGCTAGCACTAAAATCATGCAACCCTGCTTAATATCTTGTACTAAACCCCTGTAAAGGTCTTCTGTCGCTTCATGTTGTGTACGAGATCTTCTGGAACCAATATACATTTCTCTTTCCTCTACTTGTGAAGAATTAATAATACCTTGAGATTGTTGTTGTTCATCAATGTTTCCTTCCTCATGTTCATTTGACACATTTTGCGGCCAAATAAATGTAGTTTTCAAAGGTATATCTTCATTTGTTGTTCTTGAAATGATATCACTTTGATTATTGAAAAAAGACTCCCAACAAAATGAATCAACAATATCAAAGTACTCATATGTATATCTAATACATTTTTTAATTTCTTCCAGGAAATTAGAATAATTTATATCTATATTATGCTTGAATGCATTATCAACTTCAAGAACTGATTGTAATGAACTTCAAGAATTCCAAACCTAATCATGATGCCCATTCTGTAGTAACTGAATACTTCTTGCCCCATATTAGTGCTTTCCTATCAATTTTTTTGATACGAAATTGATGTTGGTAGCTAATGTCATTAAGTATTTTAATGCATTTCTCCTCACCGTGCGACCCCAAAATAAGCCTTTGCATGTCAACAGTTTCTTCCAACACATCAAAAATAGGCTATGGCATGTATGATTTCTTAATACGTTCAATTAATGATGGCAGGCTCCAAACTCCCTTCCTCCTCAATGTGATTGAAAAACGATTGAACATATGATCAATATGGTCATGAATGTGCCCAACAAGAAGGAAACCAACCTTTACCTTCTGAAAGATTCTAAATTCAACAAGCATGTTTATATATCCAAAAATATCTGATTTTTGTTTTCAGGACAAGTGTTGTCTAGTTGTAGATACAAAACTTCAAGAAGATTACTAGAACAATCAGAAAGCACATCATGTTATGGTTATATTTAGATTTTCATAATTATCAATATTTGGAGCTGTGAAGTATACCCTTAGCAACATTTTCCCATTGAATACCATACAACCTACTAAGTGATACTGAATAAAATTTCCCTCCGGTAAATTTTTGGGTGTGCAAACAAAATGTGGAAGAAGTGTTTTCTTTTGGTCCATACCATCAATTATCAAACACAAATATTTGTTTGAATTATCATAACACTTCTTTCCATGCTTATACAACATTTTCCTTTCACTTGTTTATTTTTTGCAATGCTCTTGAAGCACTTTGACAATGGAATCTACCCAACATAAAAGAAAGTCATTAATAAATATGTTTTGAGTTGATGATTATACAATTTTAAAAATTAATCTTATGAATGCTTACCTCTCTCTGCCCCTTCACATTTATCCCTTTTTTATTTAAGAGAAGTACATCTACTGCGAATCCCCATCCTTGTTTTCTTAGGGATAAGGACATTGTTGAATTCTTTCTTCCATATCTTCACAAAATATTGATATGTAGTAAATCGACCATTTCATTAAGCACTTTCTACATATTATTTGTATAAGTTGTAGATTTATCATATTGAGAAATTATATGGAATATATATAGTATGTCTATTTGGAATACACTCTCCATGCTTTGAAAACAAGTCTTTCATCCATAACATTTTAGTATTTGATAATGGCCTAGACTTGCATTTACGACATATTTCTCAATAAAATGTGGGATCCTTTTCTAAATTTTCTCAGATTATTGATAGAGGAAAATTACCAATTGAATGAAGAATTTTGAAAGCCTTTCTATAGATAAATAAAGACCCAATATGATATTCATAACTTGACAATGTAGATTGCATGCACCCCACTAAATATGAATTTTGCATGCTTTTATTCATTGACAAATATCTCTTCCTTTTCTCCAATGCAAACTTGAAATCCATATGTTTCAAGAAATATTTTTGAAAACATTCACTTGAAATGAGATCACTGATAGAACTTCTTCTCATCAAATATTCTTCTCTACCCCTTGTATAACTAGAACATATTGGATTGATACAAACAGGTCCGCTCCTACTCCTCGATACAATATTTGCGAGCAACATCTCCATCAATGGATCATCATTTGTATAAGAATTTTCATCATCATTATGAGGAATATTATCCTCACTATGATCATCTGTACTTTTGAAATACTAACTTGGAGGATATTCTTCATCTTTCCCTTCTTTAGTGCTACCCTCATAACCATTAGAATTAGGACTAAATGGAAAATTTGACTCAACATTTATTCGATATTCTTCATCATGTGCATTGCCAGTGTTACTCTCATAGTCCATAGGATTAGGACTACGTGGAAAATGTGATTCTTTACTTACTAGAAATTATTCATCCTACCCTTAATCACTATTTCTCTCATAGTCCTTAGAATTAGGACTAAGTGCTTCATCCTACCCTTCGTCACCACTGCTCTCATAGTCCTTAGGATTAGGACTAAGTGCTTCATCCTACCCTTCGTCACTACTTCTCTCATAGTTCTTAGGATTAGGAGTAGGTGGAAAATGTGACTCTCGGTTTATTGGAAATTCTTCATCATGGCCTTCTTCATTGTTGCTCTCATAGTCCATAGAATTAGGTCTAAGTGGAAATTGTGACTCTCTACTCATTTGAAATTCTTCATCATGCTCTTCATCACTGCTACTCCCATAGTCCATAGGATTAGGACTAAGTGGAAACCATGACTCTTTATTTATTTGAAATTCTTCAACATGATTTTCATCACTACTCTTCTCATAGTCCATAGGATTAGGACTAAGTGGACACCATGACTCTCTATTCATTTGAAATTCTTCATCATGCTCTTCATCGTTGTTGTTCTCATAGTTCACAGGATTAGGACTAAGTGGACACCATGAATTTCTATTCATTTGAAATTCTTCATCATGCTCTTCATGACTGCTACTCTCATAGTCCATAGGATTAGGACTAAGTGGAAACCATGACTCTTTACTTATTTGAAAATCTTCATCATGCTCTTCATCATTGTAGCTCTCATAGTCCATAGGATTAGGACTAAGTGGAAACTGTGACTCCTTATTTATTTGAAAATATTCATCCTTCCCTTCATCACTACTACCCTCATAGTCCTCGGGATTAGGACTAAGTGGAAGATTTGACTCTCTATTCATAGTGGAATAATTTCCATTATATTGATTAATATGAATAGAATTGTTATGCAACAATGATGTTAATGCTTCATAAAGTGAAGCTTCACTATCAGAAGAATCCATGCCTTTCAAACAAAAGGGATTTTCACTCTCTCCTAATGATAATATATATCTTAAAGAATGAAAATTTCCTCCAAAGTTTTCTTCTAAAAATTTACACCAAAATTTTTTGCTTCTAAATTTTGTTTCATGTATTTTCCTCCATATTTTCTTCAACAATTTATTGGAAAATTTTAACTAAAATTTTCTTATGAAATCAATATTTTAAACTAAATATTTAAATTAAATTGTAAACTAAATCTTTTACCTAAATTAATTTTTACTTAAAAACTATAAATAGCATTTACTAGACAATTGAATGTTTCTTTTAATTTTTATTATATCTTTCTATCACATGTTTAAAATAATTTTTATATCACTATAACACGATTTATATGTTAAGTTTTTATTATAAAAAAATTAATACCACATTCACCATGCAGTAAAACAATTCCGTAATGTTCACAGTATCATAATTTAATATCTCACCATAACTAGATTTATATCTTAAAGTTTTTATAAAAACAAATTAATCCCGTATTCACTGTGCGGTAAAACAATTATGCAATTTTCGCTATATCATAAATTCCATTATCATTATTCCTCACATCACATCAAGGATTTTTGAGGTTCGTTAAAAGACTTTGAGTGATTTTTTGGAGCAACCATATTGTTATCGACAACATATTCAATGAAATATTATCACATTTGAAAGGTTAGTTTCCCTTTTGCTCTGTGCAAGTTTTAAAATTCAATAGGTTTACTAGTAGTTATGTGTCAGTTGGGTTGTTACCCTCGTGTAAAATACCATACCCAAAACATATTATAGTAAAATAATATTTAATTTTTATTAATGAATTTCAATTTTTTAGAAATACAATATTTAATGATGAGAGGCTTATTTGACAACCCCATGGTGGGAAAAAGGCCTCTCATTCCCATTAGGTGTGATGGGCTCGGTCGTCCTGTCGGCGGAACCCACCACTTGACCACATGCCTAAGGTGGGGGTTGATTCTTCGAACAGGCTTCCAGGGCCATGGGCTTGTTGGGCCACAGGGGTTGGGTGGGCGGGCCTGTGTGCAACCCTCTCGCACCCCACCCACGTGGTCCAACGAACCCATGGGGTTGGAGGTCCGATTCTCATAAGCGAGCTTCAACCCCAACATGCTCGTTGGGCCATGGGGAGGGTCAGGAGGCGGCTACACACAAACCCTCCCTCCCAAACCTAACGGACCAATGGGCAGCCCCCTACCACCCCACACCTATGGCCCATTGGGCCCATGGGGGTGGGGTAGCAGGGGGATGCATTTTTTTATTTTTTTTAAAAGGCTATGTTTTGCAAAATTATTTATGATTTATGATTATTTATCATTTTTAGATCTTGTTTCATTTGTTTTATTTAACATGTTTTTTTTAATTTACTATATATATATATAATATATATTATATATATATATAATATATTATATATTATTATATATATATATAGATATATATATATATATAGATATATAGATATATGTTTATATTTTTTGCAGGAAAATGGTATCAAAAAAGATTTTTGCGAATCATTCTAGACCGAAGACTACTAAAATTAAAGGTGGATCGTCAAAAAACACTGTTGAATGAACCAAACCTGAGCTAATAATTACAAATCTAACAAGCTTCTCAAATGATAAGAAAACAATTTCATACTGGAGGAAATCGAAAGAAGTGAAGCTTAAAAAAAAGGTATGGTATGGGAAAGATAGAAAAGGGGAACAAAAAATGTAGATATATCTATATGTTGATATCCCTAAAGGTAGTGGACTTTATGAGGTGCTAGGAAAAGTCATATACATTTGTTTGATACCAGATACTAAAGTTGTTTATGTACTTACAAAACTGCCCAAGTCACATGATAAGGTTAAATATCAGTTATCATTGTCAATGTATGACACGACAGAGGAATCTATAAAGATGTGTAAACAAATTATAAGTGACATTGCATAAGAGATGGTAAATATTGTTATTTATATTTATGTGTTTTACATTATTGTAACTGTATCATTATATTTTTATAACTTAGTTTTTATTGAGATATGATATTTTGTTTGATGGATCTTATTGAAAATATTTCAATTATGTTGGGAGGCATTCATTTCAAAGAGCAAGATATTATGAATGTTGTCAGCAACTTCTACTTAGGGTCAAGAGAAGATATGGAAAACAAGAAAGAAATAGTAATTCATGATGCTACAAAACTACATCCAAGGGATCAACAAAGAATTTCTATAGTCGATAAATATATCAAAGGTAGACAGGTTACTTTTGAAGATGAGGAAGTTCAAACTGACACTGAGGAATATGTTGCCATTACTGAGGATGACATTAGAGCTGATGCTAGAAAGGAGAAGACCCATAAAAGACCAAAAGTAAAAGTGCCCAGGAATGTCTATGTTCTAGTTAATGATGAGAATGTTAGGAGGAAGAAAATGAAATTTGATCATTATAAAATAGTCAAGGCCAACAGCGAAGATCCTAGTGAACATTCAAAAGAAATTAGGGAAATCATTACACTAGGAGATGATTTAGAGGATGACATTATTAAAAAAAAAAAAAATGTCATTCGACATAACTTGACAAAGGAAAACTTAATTTAGGGTGGTTGTACATTTCAAGTTAATGTAAGACAAATCTATAATCCAAGTTGATCTAGGTGGCTCCAGACACATGGAGAAGTCCAAGAGGGCTCTTAAATGGTCAAAATTCAAAGTGGTCAGATTTCTCTTGAATCAGCACCAGTTCGAGGTGCTCATCACCCTGATTCCAACAATGTGAATTGCACTTGAATCCAAGCTCGTATGGAAGAGATAGGGCTAGTCAAATTTTAGGGTTGACTTGGACAAAGGGCAAGGTTAATGGTCCTACAAATTTCACCTACAACGGTCACCAGAATCTAGTCACTAGAATGGGAAAAATTGGTGTCTCTTTAAAATCCCTAATGACCCTTATTTTTGTTAAAATTAGAAATGACAGTAATTGTCATTGAAGACAAAAAATATATAAAATAGGGGTGGCCAGCCACCACACCTACCATCCCTGCTGGTCAGTTTTGTGTGTGGATATATATATATATATATTATATATATATATAAATATAATATATATATATATATATATATATATATATATAATATATATATATATATCTCAAAAAAAATATTAGGGTTAGGGTGGTAGGTGATCAAACTCAGCCACCCCAGTCGAACCCCAAGTTCTGCATTTATAACAAACATATTTCTATAATGGTATAATACAATGGGTAGTGGGTGGGCCACCTCTAGTGGACCCGACCCACACACCCCCATATGCCACTTGTCACAAATTCCTTGGGTAGCGATGCTCAAACCCACCTGGCCAGTCTGGCCGGCCTACCTCCCAGATGTCCATACAATAAAACAATTGTTAACAACAACCATTAACAAAAAATGTAAACGTAAATAGTTAAATTAAATGAAAACTCATATGCTTGTTAAAATTATACACTATATTAAGGAGGGGAGGAATTTTATCCCCCAACCTCTCCTCAACCTCCATCTTTCTAGCCTCCTCCACCACCAGTGAGCCATGGGCTCAGTTCTTGGTGGCTTCACTCGGGAAAAAATACTTAAACCATCATACAATTGTTTGCATAGGAGAGGGAACGAGAAAGGACAAAACGAAGAGTGCACTAGAACTGTGAGAAACAATGGAACCATGCCTAGAATGTTGAACCCTGAGACAAGAGTGGAACCTTGATGTAGTTCCAGGAGGAAGAATGATGGCATGGATTCCGAGACAGAATTTTTACAAAGAATATCAAGATGGCTGAAAGATTCATTGGGAGGTAAATTTTCATTTTATCATAACGATGTGAAGTTTATAGTTCTTTTAAATATATTTTCATAGGGAATGCAATGGTGAAATTAGAATCACTATCTGAGTAGCAAGTTTTCAGATTTCCAGCAGAGTAGAATCTTTGAAGAGTCTTGAAGGAATCTTCTAGATTCATTGGAGGCTGATATCTGCCAGTCATAATGCAACCAACTTTATGCTCAAAATTTTCTGAATCTCACAAGGAACATGATGGTGAGATCAGATTTTTTATTTGAGTTGCAGATCTCTAGTCAATGAAAAGAACAAAACCTTTAGAGAATATAGGGGAATCTAAAAGATTCCTACAGGCCCAAATTTTGAAGGTGTCATAATTTGATCAATGGATAGTCGATTTTACACCTCTGACAATGAAAATTCAGTGGTGCAGTAAGTTTTTGTAGTTGAACCATCCATTTTCAGCCATATTTAGAGGTGAAGGTACATGAATCAGTCATGTCATGTTTTCCTTCATAATTGCTCAGATGATGTGTTGTTTTGAGATCCCTATTTGATGTTATGGTCTGGGATCACCTTTTCCACATTATTTGAGATGTATTTCACTTTTCATGTTATGTATTGTTGTTGACATCCATGTGTAACTATGTTGAAGGGATCTACTCATTTCTACATTGTGTGAGGTCATTTTAGTTTGTTATACTGAGAGGATGCCTTCTTGAGTGACAATTCCTATAAGAGAAACGTCTCTTAGAGAGACAAGCCACTCTTGCTTCAGGGAATATGACCTTGCTATGACAAAGTGTTGTCCATGTACATGATCATCATTTCCAACATTATATGAAGCAGCCTCCACCACCTTGGCACCAGGCTTGAAGGCGTAGTCCACAATGGACGAAATCCATTATCAAATGTGTCATGTTCATGATTTTCTGATCGTTTCCATGTTTCCTCTTGTTTAAACATGCAAATATGTTCTTTTATTCTCTCTAAAATGAAATTCTAACAACATCATAGAAGTAAACGATCTTGAATGATTATAGTAGCTAAAGGAACCTAGATAAAGTTTCGTATCAGAGTGGTCTTCTCGCTGATGTGGATTACAAGTGTGAACAATTGAATATGCAGTAAGGGAGCATGACAAAGAAATGTATGAGACTTTCCTGCGAATGTCCAAAATGGTGGACATCGTGTATGAAGCATATGAGAAGAGAAGCAAGGAGGAGGCAAAGAGATTAGAAAGAAATGCTTCATCCACATCTTCCAGTGTACACTCATTGCCTTCATCATCTTCTCATCATTTGAATGAGGAGATCACCTAGAGTCTTCAAGCAGATAAAATTGAATTGGAGATTCTTCAATGAGAAGAGAAAGAGGAGAAGCATTGGTTGCAGCTTCAATTGCAAGCCATAGAGGAAGCCTTAGAATAATTGAAGTGAAATGACCGAAGCCACTAAGATGATCATGTTGAATTAAAGAGGCTTATATAAGAAGAGGAAGACGAGAAAATGATGCTACTATGTTAGCTGCAAGGTAAGGACGAGGCCTTCGAAAATATGCAGCTTGACCCCTATGTGGTAAAAAGTAATTTTCTGACTTCATGTATGTTTCCTTATGATGATTTCGTTCTTTTTGAAAATCATACCACATGAATCGTCTCCAAACTATTAAAGATAATGGGGAATTAGGGGAAGGGCCTCAAAACTAATGGATAATGCATCATAAACCCCATCAAAGTAGAGGAATTACCCCATCAGGTAGGACTTGGTATGTTAGGAAGGAAGTTGTGGAATGTGCCAAGAGATCCAACAAACCACCAAAATCAAATAATTAGAAGCCCTCATCAATTATTTCCAACTCAATAGTGGAGGTAAAACCTATTAATTTCCCTTTAGCTTCATCTTCACATAGTATAATTTATGTTGGAAATGTGGAGATGCCAATTGCGGGGACAAACATGAGGCTCCCTACCAATATGATGTACAATGAAGAAGGACTTGGTGTTAATATCTAACACATAACTCAGCCATTCGAGGTCCTGCAAAGTCCTCGATTTGCAAGCTTGGGATACACCAAAGGAGAATGGTCAAGGGTGTCAGATGCTTCTGAGACACTGTTGAGAGCATCGAGGAAAGAAAATTATGGGAACACATCACCATCATCCCATGGCAGTATGCATTGCAGAGAAAGAGCTAAGGAAAACTCTTGTTCCCATGAGCATACTAGAGACCAAAAAGAAAGGTATAACCAATCTCAATATTTGAATGTCCATTTCAATTACAATCATGTTGTTAATGATGTACATAAATCATGGCATAAAAGAACTTGAAGTTTTTGTGGATTGCATAACCATATGTTCATTGAGTGATGGAAAATAATAGCAGTGTGGAAAAAGATGAGGCATGAAATACCCTTTGAACAACAAGAAAAGAAGAAGGTAAAGAAGATCTAGAGGAAGAAGGCTTATTATAGTCATTTCCACAAAGGTGGTTATTAAAGAGCCACATGTTGAAGGCTCCATCTAGAATAGCATCGCAGGGACAAAGCATCCGATCATGAACCAAATGAAATAGTTGTTTGACCAACAAATGCAGAACAAGGAGATGGCCCATTCATTTTGATAAGTCAGAGATGGTTTTTCTAGGTGTGGTAGAATGTCATGGTCATATTTTTGCTGACCATGTGTTGCATTTTGAACTGTAAAAGTGATGATGTGTTTTCCATCACTTGTTGCATCAACAATGATGTTTGGTATTATTTTGTGTTGTATTTTAAACTATGAAAGTGATGATGTGTTGTTATGAAACCAGCTCAAGAAAAGATAGAAAAGATAGATCAATGCCTTAGAATTCAACCTCTTCAAGGGGGCAACCTCCTTTACATTACATAAATGAACAATTCTTGGATGATACAAATGAAAAAACCTCCTTTCTATATATAGGAGTCTAAGGA
>APFE030887917.1:0-17473 GCA_000404065.3 Pinus taeda | reverse complement strand
ATCATGAGTTTCCTTTACTACCCTTTCACCCTTAGTGACCATTTATTGTAGCAACTTATTCATATTTATCTTCAATTCATCCATGTCTGTCTTCAAATCTGTCTTCAAATCATCCATGTCTGTCTTAAAATCTGTCTTCCAATTTTCCATCTTAGCTTCCACACCCTTTATCTTAGCTTTTGTTAGCTTTTGTGAGGCTGGCATTTTTTGCACTTGGTCTTGTAATTTTGATATATCATGTAGCATTTATTCCTCTTCTTCATGAGTCATGCTAGAGCTTTCAGGTTCCTTATTGGGTGTTTGCATTTTCTTTCCTCGGGGCATCAGTTACCGATAATAATGCTCTACTAGCCCTTTGAATTCCTTCAAAATAAATTTTCAAACCAATCTTAAGCAAAAGTTTAAAAAAATCTACACACCTTTTTTTTCTTTGTAGGAGCTCGATATTGCCTCTGACGTATCTCTATACTTTCAGAACATCCAGTTTTGAAATTGTGACCTATCATATCCCTCTGTGGCCTCTTTCCAATGCCACCAGTATTACCCCAATTGGATTCTCCAATGAAGAGTTATGCCAAATCTCCCACAGTCACCTGATTATAGAACTTTTCAGAAGAGCGAACTTGTATGAAGTGCCACTTGTCACTCTTTTGACATTTTCCTCTGAAAAATATATACAAGAAACTACAATCCGTCCTCTTTCTGTACCTTCTAACGAAATTTCAATCTAATGCTCAAAGAGAAAGTTATGACGATTTTCCCCAGGTCACTTGTTTTGAATGTAATTCAGGATTTTGCAAAAGGACCAACTTCCTCAGAACATATCTCTGAAAATATAGCGCAAAATGCTATGAAATTCAGACCTGAGATTCAGCGTGATGCTTTCTCAAATGGGTTTTGTTTTAGACTTATGAAACGTCACAGAAAAAATTTATAGTGAAAATACAACGATGACCTGTTTGGAGCAGCGAAACCCTAGAATCCAAAGCTCTGATACCAAATGCTATGAAACCAGCTCAAGAAAAGATAGAAAATATAGATCAACGTCTTAGAATTCAGCCTCTTCGAGGGGGAAACCTCCTTTACATTACATAAATGAACAATTCTTGGATGATACAAATGACAAAACCTCCTTTCTATATATAGGAGTCTAAGGAGTCACAATATAACCTAGCCGACCTAATAATAATAATGTAAAGCCACAAAAATAACAATAGAGGGATTCTATGGGGCACAATAATAACATTATGGGGGCAATAGGGGCACAACAATAGTAATAAGGGGTACAAATACCATAATAATGGGGTAATCACTAGTATTATAGGGACCCAACATGTGTGTCCATCACTTGTTAAAGTAACAATAGTGTTTGGCCTTATTTTTGTAAATCATGTGTTGCAGTGATGATGTGTTTTCCATCACATTGAAGCAACAATGATATTTTGGCCTTGTTTTGATATCTGGGGTATTATTTGCATTTTGATGTAAACTTGACCACAAAGTATGTTCTATAAAATCATGGAAAGTATGGGATTCTTGGGTCATTAGTTGGGCATGTAAATTAAGCATGTAATTTGAAGAAATGTACTACAGGTTTGTAGAGGATGCAGGTGTCGGCTTATCACTTATGGCTCCAAAGGGAAAAGGTGAAGGAGAAGGAAGTGTGACCTGTGAGGTCATTTGTAGTGCAGACAAGGTACAAAGAAGTTACATATTATTTCTATGCTTATGGAGGACCAAAATCTCCTCAATGGGGAGGATTGATTAAGGTGGTTCTCGACATGCAAGAATCCAAGCGGGCTCCGAAATGGTCAAAACTAAAAGTGGTTGGATTGCTCTTGAACCAGCACCAGATCAAAGTGATTGTCACCTTGATTCCAATGGTGCGAATGACACTCAAACCTGAGCTTCTATTGAAGTGATAAGTCAAGGAAACATTTAGGGTTGACTTGGCTAAATGACAGGGTTAATGGTCCTAAAAATTGCATCGGTAGTGGTCACCAAAATCCGACCATTGGAATGGGAAAAATTGTTGCCTATTTAAAATGCCCAATGACCCTTATTTTCGTTAAAATTAGAAATGACCATAATAGTCATTGAGAACAATAAAATATATATAATAGGTGTGGCAGACCACCACCCCTGCAACCCCACTAGTCGGTTGTATATATATATATATATATATTAAGGTTGGGGTGCGAGGCGGTCAAACCCCACCACCCCCAGCCGAAACCCCAAATCCACATTCATAACAAGCATATTGTTATAATGATATAATACAATGGGAAACGGCTGAGCCACCTCCAGTGGAACTAGACCACGCCACCCCCATACGCCACTTGTCATGAATTTTATGGGTGCACAGGCTCAAAATCACCCAGTTAGTCTAACCGGCCCAGCTCCCAGCCTCCAACACAATAAAACAAACATTAACACCAACCATTACCAAAAAATGTAACCGCAAGTAGTTAAATTAAATTTAATCTCATATGTTTGTTAAAATTATATGCCATATAAAGGAGGGGTATGATTTGATCACTTCACCTCTCCTCAACCTTTGTCTTCCTAGCTTCCTTTGCCACCAATGATCCATGAGCTCAGTCCTTGGTGGCTCCACCGAAGAAAAATTACTTAAACCCTCACAAAGTCATTTGCACAAGAGAGGGACCAAGAAAGGACGCAACGAAGAGTGCAACAAAACTGTGAGTGTTATAGATATAACCCAGAAACATATGAAAATATAAATAAACCTAAGAATAACAAGATTAAAATAGATAGAAATGATTCACTTTATTGATCAAACCCTTAAGGTAGGGTAACACCATACATTCACTCCTTAAGGAAGGAGAACACTCCACAAGCCATATTCCTGTACATATAATAATCCTTGACACAATTCCTTGACATCCTCCATGTGGAGTCTCTAGCCTCTATATAGGCCTCATA
Organism: Pinus taeda; assembly: GCA_000404065.3. Taxonomy (NCBI): domain Eukaryota; kingdom Viridiplantae; phylum Streptophyta; class Pinopsida; order Pinales; family Pinaceae; genus Pinus; species Pinus taeda. The sequence continues at coordinate 14,527 of APFE030887917.1, read as the reverse complement.
CATGCAATACCATGGATCATTACCATGGTTTCCTCATACCATCCACTAATACCATGGGCCCATTACATTATTACTAACTAATTGTGGTCCCTTACATGATATGGGTTAACCACCTTATTTATTACTATGGCCCATCCCATTATTACATTATTACCTTGGGTACCTCCCTTTGTACCCCATATTACCCCCCCTAGATATATAACATGCCGCCCCCCTTAGCATGTTTCGTCCCCGAAACATGGGAAGAACATAAATAATAAGATCTACACAAAAGAGTAGTCCACTGGTACCATGCACATGCATCTAGCCATCCAATAGAAAGGCGAACCCTCGATTTCGCTGGTGCCTCGCTCGCTTGAGATGGAAGTTGACCGTGGTAGCTCTTTTGTGTTGATGTGTAGTACGTGGATCTACGCTCCTCTCTATCTGTCTTGTGGGGGTTGTTTCCTTGTGACTAATTGGTTGCCATCTTGATGGTTGTCTTGATGGGTGATGTGGGTGACGATATGTTGAATTTTTAACCCACGGTGTCTTTTTCTTTAATTCACGCTTTACTGGAGCCTGACTTTTATCTGGTGCATGTTGTGGTGTCTTATCTTCCAATATTACTTCAACCACTGAACCCTCATCAGATGTGTCAACTCCTGTAACATTTTCGGCTTCAGCCTCTGTTTGTGTTTGATTTTCGACCATCAACTACTCATCATCTGATATGTTAGTCCCTGGAACATCTTCTGTGTCAACTTCCGTGGACTCTACCTATTTATTGATGGAAATATCCTATAATGTAATTTTCTTCTTTTTATACCAGAGCTTCAGGAATTTCTTTTGCACATTAATATTTATAGTACCCACTGATTCCATCCACGTGTATCCCAAAACAACATCCATATCATCTCTCTCTAAAGTATAAAAATCACCATGCAACACATACTTATCCATAGAAATCTTCAAATCCTTATACACTTGGACATCCTCATCATCCACGTGTGTGTTTTCAATGTGTTTTGCGGGAACTTGGAATTTTTTTGCCAAATTAACATTGATGAAATTATGCTTGCAACTAGGATTTATAGAAACAATGATCTTCTCTTTCTGAATCAATCCATGAACTTATAATAAGGAGATACCAACAAAAAATAACCCTTTAGGTTCCTTGGTTTCCTTCTTTCCTATAAAAATAAAATCTTTGCTAGGCTGTGTGTTTGTCTATGTGAGCTTATCCACAAGATTAGCTTTATGGTCAAAGAGGTCTATAAGAGCTTTTGTGAATTTGTCCCAAGTCAACGGCCTTCGAAGACAACGTTGATGCCTTTGCCACCATTACAATCTTTCATTGTCCAAGTACATTTGTCCCACACTCAGTTGAGTCTCATAATCCATGATGTAATTCAATATAAAACATTTCTCCATTTGTGCTAGCCATTTGGCTGGATGAGAGCCATCAAATGTATACAAGTCCCTCAAATTCAGATCTAGGCCCGCCATCACAAAAAAAATTGGCAAAAATTTGAAATGGTTACAATTCCGTCAATATTGCTTAGTATCCCTATTATAACCTGTTTCCATAAATGAAACAATCATTCTGCATCTGCCCATGTGATAGAAATCTTGATCCAGGCACTGGAATTTCAAATCTGCGTTGCAACTCTCCCACCGTCACCAAAATTTCTGCAAAAAGGAGTTGATTTTAAATCAGCGATATCTCCCTCGTCCGGGCTCCGATTCAATTGAGTTTTTTTTCTTCTGAAATTGGGTATTTTTTCACAAAGAATCCAAATATACAATTAGATTTTGCATATCTTGCACCAAGATGTCCAGATCTGTGCCACAAACTCGTTGCCCTGAAAAATTATCTACAACCCCACTGACTTTTAAATCAGCGATATCTCCTTCATCCGGACTCCGATTCAGCCATTTTTTTTTTTAAATTGGGTATTTTTTCACATAGAATCCAGATCTGCAATTATAATTTGTAGATATTGCACCAAAACATATAGATATGATCTATAAACTCGACGACCCTAAAATCCTACAAAAAGTAAAAAACATTCTCCACTTTTTTGCCCAAAAAAGTGCTCTGATACCACTTGTTATAGATCTAACCCAGAAACATATGAAAATATAAATAAACCAAAGAATAGTAAGATTGAAATATATAGAAATCATTCACTTTATTGATAAAACTCTTAAGGTAGGGTAACACCATACATTAACTCCTTAAGGAAGGAGAACACTGCACAAGCCATATGCCTGTACATACAATAATCCTTGACACAATTCCTTGACATCCTCCATGTGGAGTCTCTAGCCTCTATATAGGCCTCATACATGCAATACCATGGATCATTACCATGGTTCCCTCAACCATCCACTAATACAATGGGCCCATTACATTATTACTAACTACTTGTGGTCCCTTACATGATATGGGTTAACCACCTTATTTATTACTATGGCCCATCCCATTATTACATTATTACCTTGGGTACCTCCCTTTGTACCCCATATTACCCCCCCTAGGTATATAACAGTGAGTAACAGTGGAACCATGCCCAGACTATGGAACCTTGAGCCAAGAATGGAAACTTGATGTAGTTCCAAGAGGTAGAATGATGGCACAAATTTGGAGACAAATTTTTTGCAGAGAATCTCAAGATGCCTAGAAGATTCCTTGCGAGGTAAATTTTAATTTTGTTAGAATGATATGAATTTTACAGTCATTTTAACTAGAACTTCATAGGGAACACAATCATGAAATTATAATCACCATCTAAGCATAATATTTGCAGATTCCCAATAGAGAAGAGTCTTTGAAGAATATTGAAGGAATCTTCCAAGTTCCTTAGAGGCTGAAATCCGCGAGAGTTAGAATGCAACCAACTTTATACTCAAAAGTATCAGAATCTTGTAAGGATCATGATGGTGAGATCATATTTGTGATCTGAGTTGCAGATCTTCAGTCAGCCCAAAGAATAGAATCTTTGAAGAATATAAGGGGAATGTAAAAGATTCCTACAAGACAGATTTTGACAGTATTGGAATTCGACAAATGGATATTCGATTTTACACCTCTCGACGATGGAGATTTAGTGGGGTAGTTAGTGTTTGTAGTTTATCCTTCCATTTTTAGCAAACATTAGAGGTGAAGGTACATGAATCAATCATGTCATGTGTTCCTTCATAATTTCTGAGATGATGTATTATGTTTTGAGATCCCTGTTTGATGTTATGGTGTTGGATCACTTTTGCCAAATTATGTGAGATGTGTTAAGCTTTTCATGCCATGTATTTTTATGCAGATCCCTGTATAACTATGTTGAAGGAATACTCACTGCTACGTTGTGTGAGATCATTTTAGTTTGTCTTGCTAAGAGGAAACCTTCTTAAGTGAGAATTATTGTAAGCGGAATGTATCGTGGAGAGACAAGCCACTCCTATTTGAGGGCATATGACCTTTCTATTACAAAGTGTTGTCCATGTACATCATCATCATTTCCAACATTATATGAAGCAACCTCCACCACCTTGACACCAGGCCTAGAGACATAGTTCACACTAGATGAACTCCATTATCAAATATTTTACATTCATGATTTGCTGATCATTGTCTTGTTTCCTCTTTTTTACACATGCATATATGTTCTTTTATTCTCTTTAAATTGAAATTCTAACAAAATCACAGAAGTAAAATACCTTGGATGATTCTGGTAGCTGAAGGAACCTGGATCAAAAGTGAAGGAGAATTTTAATATCAAATCAGAAACCCACACCATCTGCATGTTTATAACTTGAAGACATTGATGAGGTACAATCCATATGCTAATGTTGCTAATTGCATGCTTCTTGTTGATCCAGTTAAATTTCCCAACAAAGAGGCATTTGACAAGCCAAAATGTTTTGAATACAATTATTATGTGCTTGGGGGAACCATGCTATAGAAGCTCAACGGAAATTGACAGAGGAATATCCCAATAACCCACATTTTGAAACAATGAAATGTATCATTTATGTTGGTTTATCAAATATGGAAGCAAAGTTATTAGCATGAGATCATAATACAAATAATGAATATAGGATTTATATGACTTTCATTCAAAGGGTTAGATTTATTCATAATGAATTTGAAGAAAATATTAGTGGGGATAAGATAAATATTACTCTAAAATTTCGAAAGGCATGTTGTATGGAAATAGGCCATCAAATTGTGGAGAAAATAAATTCAAAAGGCAGCAAAGTAAATTCTGATATATTCAGAAGTATTGATAACATTTTCCAGTTGGCATTTAGAACAGGAGAGATATGGGAATTGATTAATGAGATTTTTAGCATGTGGCAGAACATTGGCATTAAAAACTAGAATGTTAAAAGGACTAAACCATTGACATGTAGTAGTTGTAAATCAAGTCATGAAATGAAGCAGCTTCCGAAAGATATGACTATCACAACTTGGAGAGCATTGCAAAGAGTGAAGGATGAAAAACTTGTTAAAGCAATATTATCTCATGTGAAGTTAGGGGAATTATCATTGGAAGAAATGTCTGAGGAATTTCAAAAGTAAATTTGTTGAATTATTTTTACTTATTTCTAGATTATAATTTTCTTTTAAATATAACATATTGTTCTTGGTAATATTTGTTATACATATCATTATATGAAATTTTTCTATTTTATCTATTCACTCACAAATTTTGCATGAAAATACAAGAAAAAATGGTTAAATTGTTAAATGAAGATAGTTGAGATGATGTTGTATGCAACTACCCAGATTCAACTTCTACATCAACACTAAAAGATTTTTATCCTGCAATTAAAAAGGTATCTTGATTTATGCATTCATTTTTATTCAGTTGTATACTATTTTTATTTTATAACTTATACATATATATATATATATTTGTTTATTTTATTAAAGATGAGGAAGGATGAAAATGGAGCACTGGACAGTTTCAGAATCTTTATTGAAAAAAACAGGATCAAATGATTGAGAAAGAAACGTCTTAGGAATATTGAACTTGATTGAACCTTTACTCAATTAATTTGGAATGGGATTGCACTATTAAATATCATGTAATACAAGTTGATTGTGAAGACATTGCTAAAATCATACCTAAAATGGATTATTCCCTAGTTATTGCAGATATTCCACATGGTTTCAATATCCCAAGCATTGACTATGGTAGTGACCCTTATACTTATCAAGCTCTTAGTAAAGTTGTTGCATGATTAGTAGAAGTCATATCATCACCATTATGGATATTTTTGACATTTCATTTAGGCACACAATTGCAAATGTTATTGACAAGCTTCAAGGGGAAAACAAACTCAAGGATGCAACTTACATGGTGAGGTGTTGAAATTATATGTTTGATTAATGTTAAAAAATTCACTTATGTACAAGTTAATTGAAATTTTACTATTCCATGTTACAGGAAAAAGTGAAATCTTCTTAACAGTGAAGATCAACCAATTATAAATGATTTTTAGTTCATCCATATTGATAGTTGGACAAAAGATGATAGCTATAAGTCTATGTTTCTTAATCAAGTAGATGAAGAGAGTCATAATGAAGTACTGGTTTATGATTCTATTGTGAAAAAACTAACATACGAGGATAAATAATCAAAAGGAGAGTAATTTAATATTTATCAAAAACCATGGTCATTGGTTAACTATCTTATAGACTTATGTTCAAATCAATGAGATTGGGTTCTAGATTTATTTTCAGGCATAGGTAAGTTTTATTATATAGAATTGAATTTCAATATCTTCATTCTTAATTTATATGTCATTATACTGGTTTTCTTCATTATTTATTTTTTGCTTGATAATTAGGTACAACACTAACATGTTGCCTACAAAAACAAAGAATTTGCCTTGCCATTGAAAAATATCCAGTACAATGCAAATTTATTCAGCAAAGAATTAAAGTTTTTCAATTTCTTCTAGATGCAATGCAAGAAATTGGGTTGAGGAAAGGGGATTTTAATGAATCACGTGTGGCAAAAAAGGAAAAGGAACCTCAACCACCATTAGATGAAATTATTGGAAATACATACATTGGAAGATTGAAAGACATAAAAGATCCATAAGAAGAGGAAAATGAGCAAAATGAAGCAGAAAATATTGTGGAAGAAGACAATGATAAAATTATAGAAGATGAAGAGTTTGGATTACATGATATTTTTGATTAAATTTAAGTTATGCTTGGAAATCAAGCTCATTTCATGAGAAGACTAAGTATTCAATTAATGTTTTTATATGTTCACTATTTCTATTATGTGATTTTAGCTTTAATTTTTATGTGAATCATTATTTTTTGAAAAAAACTATGATTATTATTATTATTTGACATGAAATTCATAAAAAATGTTATTATTTAACCATTTTTTGTTAATTTTTTCCTATAAAAATTGTGATTTTGACATCTCATTTCTAGCAAAAAAATTATCAAAATCCCTAATTTTTTAGTTATATTTATGTACAAAATGTTTCTTTTTATGTCAATTGTTAAAAATTATTGTTTTTTAGAGACAGTTATTTGATGTGCACTAAAAAATTAATTAACGATATATAAATATGTAGAATATTGAAATTTTAAAATATCGACCTTCTTCTTTAACTATGCAAAAAAATAAATACCTCACTACCAAAAAAATAGATTAAAAGAAAAACAAGAAAATATGAAGAAGAAGATCAGTTCAAAGAATTTTAAATTTAGAAAATCATTATTCACATTTAATACATTAGAAAATTTAAAGTAAAAAAAAAAGAAGTCTTTTAAATAAAGGGTCTTATGCAAAATCAACATGCAAATCACTAACATTCTAAAAACTAGTGCACATAAAAAAAATTAAAGTGTCAAAAACTATGTTATATATATGTGTGTGTGTATGTATTCTACATCACCACTTTTCAAAATCAGTTGATTTTTTTTCTACCTCAACGAAACAAGTAATCGTATCAGTTCTTGTTTCCAAGTTTACATTGTTACATACAAGAATCTACTCCACATGGACAAAGGACTATGAGTAAATGATATGAAATGAAAGCACATGGATTCATAGTCATATTACATGGCCACAAGAGTTATAATACATGGTTGTACAATGGCATCAAAAAGCCCATATATGGGAGAACCATCTCTCAAGACTCTCCTCAATTCATGCTTGACACCAAGACCAATGAAACAACTAGAAAAAATGATGAGTATAACAAAATTACAAGGCTTATCTTGCTCACATGAGGGCATACATGGATAATATTAATCATCTAATAGAATGCATGTGAAATATCTCTGTCTCTCATACACATCCAATACAATGATTGCATACCAAGATGTATACATGGATGGAATATACATCCACACATATGCATGCCTAACATCATCACTCAAGACATGACTTTTATATCATAAATGCTTTGCACAATGACTACACAACAAATTCTATTGAGACACAACCAATGATGATGATGATCACGAATAGTTACATATAAGGCTGATTCATTTCTTCCAATGCATGATGATAAAAACATAAATCTACTATAAGAAAAATGAATGAAAGTATGAGTAAAATCATAACTCCTTCTGAGCTTATTATACTTCCAATGAAAATGTTTCTCTTTTGGACTTTAATGTGCGAATCAGATCATGATCAAACATGTTTTTGTTACTACAACTCAAACGTATGGCCATCATGGTTCCATATTTCTTCTCATCATGTTATCCCATAGTTCCATACTCTTCCATGTGCTCCACCTAAGGCTATGAATGCCTCACATTCACATTTCTAGGATAAGAGATCTGTCATTAAATAACATACTACAATAGGTGTTTATCTCTCTTACTGAAAATATGATGAGGCATATTTCTTCTTCGATCTCTTCTTTCTTCACACTCATCCCTTCAACACATACACATTATTTGGTGTCTTAACTCCTTTGGTGATCACTTTTGTTGACCTTTCTTTCCAGATGAAACAACTTTTAGAATTGAAGACGACTTCTTTTCCATCATAAACCATCTAGTTCATGCTCAGAAAACAAATCAAATCATAATCGCACATAGTACATGAGAAGTAAGGTGTAAATCACAGTGGTAAAAACCATTGTTGATAGATAGTATTCATCATTGTAACTTCTATTACGTAAAAAGTGCTTTAGAACCGATTCACTGACTACCACCAATGTGCAAACTACAACTTTCCAATCATGTAAGCCACTACCCAGTCAATACAATAAGTTGTATGAACTTTACATACCATCACCTATAGGAAGATTCCACTCCCTTGACTTTGTAAGGCACCACCTTCTAGAAGCTACAACTCCTAAGAAGTGTCACCCAACCACCACTAGACTATCCAACCACCAGTAAATTGAAGCCACCACTGCTACATTCTTATGCCATTGCCTAAAGGATGTTGCTACACTTGAATATCCAAGCCACCACTTTCCCATTAAAGGCCCCAACCATGAGCACATCTTGTGGACCTCAATTCATATATTTTCACAATTCTATGGACCATATCCTCAAAATCACAAAATAGTGAACCTATTTTCATGAATTTTTAAATTGATCTCACAACTACAATAAGCACATATATCAATTGTTGAATCATGCCTTCAAATTTAATATCACAACAACAACCAATCAGCTTATAAAAAAATTAATAACATATATAAAACTCCTACAACACCACAACAATCCCAATCCATACATCAAGTATCTAGCATACACACTCTCCATATATAAACAACATCTCAACACACTAAAATTCAATTCTCAACAATATCCTACAACAAATATTTATAACTCTCTTACATAGAAGCGATAACAATAAATAAATTGGTATCCATATAAAATACAAGAATTAGTGAATAATATGTAACACCTACAATCATAACCACATTAGTAAAATTCGTATAAATTTAATCACTTTAATTTTGCATACAATTATTCTTCAACCATGAGTTCTGTAGATGACACAAGCTGTATATTTGCTACTTATCCATGTGCACTCTGTTATAGTAGTACCAACATATACTCCCAAAAATTCTCTCTTATAATTATTGGCTCTCAATATAGTAGAGTAATTTTGTCACTCAAAAGAACCAACCTCCCTAACAAAAATCTCTGCCAAATATATAGATGATTTGAAATACACAAAAAGTGGGGAACGCAGTTACCGAGATTAATGTTCACCATGGTTTCCTCAACAGAGTGCATTTGAGTTTGGAGCTTCTTGATGACTAGTTCCTATTGTTCCTCAACCATCCTCTTTCTTTATGTTGAAGATGTCTCCCGCAGTAGTGGTTGTGGCAACATCCCTCCAAACAAATACATGTGCTTCCCCTCATGCACTTCTATGATGATCCCCAACTAGGAATTAAGCTCCATTTGAAAATCTTCTTCAGTCCGCATGAACTTTGGAGCCTTCATTTCAAATGTGTCTGGATGGACACATTTCAAACATATTTAGACATAGCTATGAGTGATGTTGAACCATACTTCCAGTGAGTAATCATCAAGTAACAACTTTGGGACCCTTTCACAAACTCCGATCGCAATAACGCACATCGCAGAAATGACCGTAATGACGGCGATAACGCCGATCGCAATGACCGCACATCGCAGAAATGAAGCGCCAATACTTAACAACCATCAAACTCCTGCGATCCGCGATGTTGTGACCTGCGATATTGTGATCGCCGCGATGACACATTCTGTGATCCAGCGATTTGCGATAAGCGCGCCTTGCGACGGCACGATCTTCGATAGTGCATAAAGCGAATCATAAATCATTTAAACTGCAAATATTTCAGGCACATCGTTCAAAGATAGACCACTTACCATAATTTGGCTTCAAATCGTGGGCTTTTATTGATAGTAAGTAGGTTAGTTGTCAGTTATTTAATGAAATAAGGACGCGTGCTTTGCTGAAGAATTGTTTCCACGTAAGGTGGCATATTTAGTATATCATCTGCATTTAAAACCCTCCCATCATCTTTCTCAATCAGTCATTTCTGCCTCGCTTGTAATCTGCAGGAACTAGGAGATAAGAACATTCAAAAGCTGAACACAGAAGCAAATGGGAAAGAAGACTAATGCCAAGGTTCCGAGGCAAAAGAAAAGGCAAAGGAGATGGCGCCCTTATACACAAACACTGCATGCAACAGAGATGCAGGAATTTCAACCTGGGAAGGCATGTATAGGCTGCTAGAAGAGGAAAACCCCAGAGTATTGAAGGCCGATAGCGTTGCCAGATCGCCAAACTCTTCCGAGGCATCCTTAGAAGAGCTGGATTGTTCGTTTCTCCATCGAATAACAGCTAGACCCAAGATATTGCCATATACGGATATGATTAAATCGATACTCGACAATGCAGAGTTACAAGGCAGACAATTCAAGGCTCCAGGGCATGGGCTCATAGGATCATTCGTAGCGCAAGACCTAAAGCTTATGTACCATCTTCCGGAGCCTCAGATGACCTATAACACGCAATTTGTCCAGAAATTTGCAGTAGAGAACCCAAATCTAGCAGAAACCACTAAAGAATGGACCAGGAGAGAGGAGCCGCTGAAAAAGGATAAAAATGGTAAGTATAGCACAAGTTCTCTCACATCTCCATATTTTTTTGCTGCATCCATGCTCTGCAGGCTGTTTGGGATGCCAGACATAAATAAATTTTCAGATGAATGGATGCCACTCATAGAAGTTGCCACAAATGCTGATCTAGTAGATTGGGCCAAAATATGTTCTGATAATTTGTTTACTGCTGTCATGAATTATCGTACTAAGAGATCCTCATCACAAAGGGTCTACCCTCCGTTTTATCTATCTCCTTACATTATGGATTCTATTTGCTATGTATCTAAGTTTCCAACTATGGGTTGGAAATGGACTACCCAAGACCCGTCGCCTATTCATGTTTACCACAAAGTACTATGGGATTCACAGTTCACCCCTCACCTCTATCAAATTTGCCATGGGCTCATTCTACCCCTATATAGGATGATATATGGTGAAGAACCCCCAAGGTGCTCACTCGAAGTGCAAATAGACATCATCCCCGTCGCAAGATGGTTCGGGGAAGAATGGTTCACTTATATCAGAGTGTTTGGGAGCACTGTACCTCCACATGTCCTACCCTTGTATGTCCCCGACAAGCTTTTGGCCAGAGAAATTGCCTATCAGACTTGCTCTGAAGGCGGCCTAACCAAAGATTTAAAAGAGAAGAAGAAGGCCATATGGCCTCAGTTTCCTATAGCTTGTGGGGCCTTCTCATTATTTCATGTGGGGCATGCTTTTGTTGAAGTAGGGAATGTGACGTCCCTAAAATTGTTTAAATTCCCCGCTCGACCTTTTGACCTAAATAACGTCGCCCATGATTTCACTACAAGTGTCAGAATAAAAGTGTTCACAGGAAAGAAAGATTTATTTGACGATTTGTTTCAAAATAAAAGCTCATTCTAGGAAGTTTTGCGAGAAGCTAAGTCGAAGTTTTCCCCGAACGACCTCGAAAGATTTTCGTCATACAGAGAAAGAAGACTAGATGGCATCCCTCTAGAAAAGCTTCAGCCGCTCACCAGAGAGCCTACTCCAAGTGTTAGCCTCAGCGGAAACTCCAGTTCTTCCAAGTCTAGATCTGACACTGTTCAAGGAACACCCGAACGCTCGAAGAAGTCTACAAGCGACCAAGGGAAGTAGGAGAAGCGGCCGGAGATACTGCCCAGTCAAGTGCCATGTCGCAACCACAAACTATTGCTTCCTCATCAAGAAATGCCCCTCCTCCCGTCACTACATCGTCGCTCGTCACGATACAGCGTGATAAGGAGTGGGAAAACTTCAATGAGCTAATCAACCTCGAAGGGCAGGTCCCAAGGATGCCTGTAAGCAATGTGCAAGTAACGCAGGAAATGGTTTCAACCATGGTCGGTAGCGTCTCAGAAGCAGAACATGATCATATTGCTCTGTCTCCCGAACTCCTACTTTGTGTAGAATAAATTCCCCCACTGGACGTGTTCTATAGTCCTCAACATAAAGCAGTGGTGAGAAGACAAAGAAAAAAGAGAAAGCTAGAGAATACGCTGTCGCAGAGCGCCGAACATTTAGACGTCTTGCGGAAAGAACCTAACAGAAACCCCATGGAGAATCTCACGAAATTGTCTCAAATTGCAGGGGCATACGCTTCTGCGACTATTGAAAAGGCGTCTGAAGTACAACAACTATTAAAGGATCAAGAAAACCATATACAGCTACTGCAACAAAAACTGCAACAGGCCAATGCCAGCAATGAAGCGTCCAAACAACTTGAGAAACTACAAGAAGATTTTCAGCAGATGCAGATAAGCTATCAGAAAAGCCTGGACGAAAAAGAAAAGCAATTGCACGATTTGCATGAAATACATAAAGATGGGCCCAAGCTTTCCGAATTCATTTCAGAATCTACTAGTTTAAATGAGAAACTTTTGTAGCAACAGGAAGAGTTGGGACGAAAATTATCGTAGTGGAGTCACTATTGCGAGTTGAGCGACAAACTCACCAGTCAAGTGACAGATCTGCAAAGTGAATACGACCAAGCCGACAGACAAGTGATAGAGTATATAGCTTGGCGAAATGGAGAGGAAGCAAAAAGAGCAAATGCACCTAGAATAAATGAAAGCCATAAAGAATTGCTCTTCAACAAATGGGACGACCAAATCAAACAGGTAGAACAAGCAGCAAAGACAGCGGCGACACAAGCTGGTATCCTTATAGACTGTGTAAATGAAAACTTACACAGAGAAAACTTAATCACAGAAACCGCCCCAGGATACTTACCAAACAAGTCGCAAATAGAGGCAGAATGGAAAGAGAAAGCGCAGGAAAAGGGTAAGGCAATACAAGCTTTGAACAGGTTGAATTGGGAGTGCTATTGGGCATACTTAGTTAAGCCACACAGTCAATGGATGACTGTGAAATGCATCACAAACTCAGTAGAGAAAGTGGTGCCAACTCTCAAAGATTCCATTTTCACAGCCCAGCTCAACGCAGAAGTCGGCCAACCGACTCTTCTCAGATCCATGTTGAACACCTGCAATTTCAAAGACCAGATCCAGAGATAACTTATTTTTAGTAGTTTGTTGTTTCTTTTTGTTTAGATTAGAAAAAGGGCGATCGTTTGAGAGCCGTATCCTACAATTTTGTAAAAACACTATTATTAGATTTAGGAAGTATTTAAACCCTTCTCATGCATTTAGAGAAGGGTCCGTAGATTTGTCAAAAACTTATCCTCAGAACATGCACTTCTGCACCCTCAGAGGAGGTTGTGATGAATAGATGGATCGGAATTTATCTTTACTTGCATTTTTGATATCTGCTACTGATGTTGCACTTCTGTACTCTTAGTAGATTTTAGAACAAGTAGAAATAGATTGTTTTGCTTGAGGCTTATGGGTGGAACTAGTCATTAATGGTACTTTTATCTCTTGGAAAATGTCTACTTATACTCTCTAAGTAATTTATAGTTCTAGTTCTTTATGTGTTACTGCTTGAACATATGAGTTATCATTTGGCACTTTTGTATGATGGAGTCATATGGTTTATGTGTGACATATGAATGGCTTATTATGCGATATGTTGCTCACAACTGTTTTGCTTAACTTCTTATGCAAAGTAGTTTATCTCAAATGGTTTCTTTTCTTATGATAGCTGAATGATCTTTATTACCAGTTATTATTCAAAATCTTTTTAGATCGCGTAATGGAGTACATACAATCCCGGGTTAGAATATATTTGATTTGTTGTTTCTCATTAGATACAGTAACATAAATTAAAGTTAAAGAATCTGATTTAGATTAGATTTAAAATACTCTAAGATCAGCACAGTTCAACTCTATACACACACACACACACCCAAGATCGGGAAACTGGTCCCGTTATCCCCAATCGGACCCGCTATACCAAACGGATAAGGAGCTGCCAACCAAGGTCCGGACTGGGTGGGTATCCCCCTTGTTGTAGACCCGATTTTCGGTGTTTCAACAACCACTAATGCACTGCCTTTCTTTTTCGATGGACTTCGGATCCAATCTACTAATGGCATGGGGTCAATATGTTTCCTTTTGACTACTATTGTCCAGAGATTCTCTGCCTTGATGAGCCTCCATCCTAACTTTGCTACAAGCGTGGAGCCAAAGTCTATTAGGTCTTTGATGCCCTATCCTCCCCATTTATTTGGCCTTGCCACTTTCTCCCAAGCCACCCATATGAGAACCAAGTCATCCTTGGACCCTACCCATAAGAACTTGTTGCACACTCTTCTGATTTTTTCCAGGATCCCTTTCGGTACCCAAGTTAGTGTAGCCTAGTAAACTAGGAAAGCCAAGAGGACTGATTTGATTAGAGCTAGTCTGTCAGCTCTATATAGCCATTTGAAGCTCCAGTGGGTGACTCTTGCTTCTATTTTTTCTATTAGCCAGAGCCAATCCTACTTCCTGCATGAACAAGGTTTTAGATAAAACCCTAGGTATTTGAAACAGTCTTAGA